>CAIGQV010016735.1:4155821-4166481 GCA_903798115.1 Danio jaintianensis
GATTTATTGATGGATTGATTCATTGATGGATGGATTGATAAATTGATATATGGAAGGATTGATGGAAGAATTAATGGATGGATGGATGGATTTATTGATGGATGGATTGATTCATTGATGGATGTATTGATAGATTGATGGATGTATTGATAGATTGATAGATTGATTTATAGGTTGATTGATGGATGGATTGATAGACAGATTGATGGATAGATTTTTGCAAATTATTTGACATGCTCAATAATATCAGCCCACAACTAATTTAAACAGCAATTACCAGATTATCTGACATGATAAATATGCCACACTGCTGCATAACCAGTAATAATACACACAAGCAGAGGTGAAAGCATGCAAATGTGTGTGTTTGTCTTACTATTCCTTTCTCTTTCCAGAACAATGTCCCATTGAAAACAACATCTGGTAGTGTCACCGCAGGCTGCTTTTACAGAAACAATACCTCATAAGCAAATGTCTCTCACTCGCGTTGAGCTGAATGTATTATCACTGCGAACCGTGATCTGTGTGAATTCAGGGTTTTCTGTCAGCGTCTGCGTTTCTAGTCAGTCCAGGGTTTTCTTTCGCAAGCATTTCTCCTTCAATTTATATTCCGTGCCTCACATTGTCTTCAAAGGAGAAACGCTATGGACCCCACAGGCCTAAAATATGCAGCCAAATACTCTGAATGCTCAGAAAAGAAGCTCTTTGTCTTGGAGTTCCTTAGCAACCGAGTGCACTAGAAAGGCTGGAATAGAATCGCCCTACAGAGGGAGAGACTTCAGTTGATCTGCTATTGTCAGTTGCCTAAATGCCGACCAGTAGCGGTATATGTGTTTTCTTCTTTGAGAGGTCGATGGAGCAGGATGAGGAGAAAAAGAAGCTCCGCTGAAAATGTTGGCTTGGAAATACAGTGATCTCCACTGATATTGGCACTCTTGGTAAATATGAGCAAAGAAGGCTGTCAAACAAATAGCTATGTTACCATCCAATATCACATAATTGCGCTCATAACGGAGTAGGATAAACTTTTTATCCGAAAAGAAAAAATGTGCATAAACAACGATGGAAACAAATTTAGTTTAAATTCTAGCATGCACATTAAAAGAGTCATGCAATTTTTTTTATTTCTTTTTTCTTTTTTTAACAGTTCATCAAAAATATTTAACATCAAAAACTAGGGCTGCACTATATTGGAAAAATATGACATTGCGATATTTAGTTTTTCTGCACTATATATTGCAATATGAGTATAATTTCACCAGATTGCTTGAATAGCTCTATTTGGAAAGAATTCATTAATTTAGACTGATTTGGGATTATTCTGGGTCTGAATCATGTATAAAATATAATAAACACTTTAAAAGCATAGATAAGTACAATAAAGTAAAGAATTGTTTTTTTTTTTGTGCTTCATGGCAGTGGTCCTCAACCACCGGGCCACGGACCGGTACCAGTCCGTGGATCAATTGGCCCCAGGCCGCACAAGAAATCATTAATTATTTCCGTTTTATTTATTATCTCGGTCACTTGAGCACCCAAATTTAACCCACAAGCAGCAAAATGAGTGAGAAACAGACATCTTTGGAAAGTGAAGGAAAGTGAAGGACCCGCAAACTGCCAAGGAATAGATCCGCAACTCATTTGTCAACAAATCAGGTGAATCCACCATGTCTGTGCAAGATCAACTGCTGGAGATTGCAAATGATGGCGGCTTTAGGGGCCGTTCACATATCGTATCTTTTCTAGAGTTTGCGCAAGTTCGTTATTTCCAATGGAGGTGCGTGGTTGGCATGTTCAAGCGGTGTGATGCGCTCGTGCCTTCCAGACGCACACAGTTGAATGAATGCCAGGAGCGCACCGCGAGTCGCGTGACAAGAACTGACCATACTTTGTATGTAATATACACATTTCAGTAGACTAATTATCTCAGACAAACACAGAACACCCAAACACTGCTTCGTAATTTTCTCCATAAATAAAACTTGTATCAGAGTGAGAGCAATGTTTTGTCAGCTTGTCATCCTCTGAGAAAACGGTTGATAGTCGCCTAGCAACCTACAAACCACCCCACCCCCACGCCCCCACACAGTAAAATTGTCAAGGGTTGACCAGTCCGCGGTGATTAAAAGGTTGGGGACCACTGCTTTATGGTTTCCTGGGGTGCTAAACAGTATTCAGGTACAGAAATTGAATAATCACATGTAAAAACATAATTATTTTTATTTTATTTTTACTTTATTGTAAATAGTTAAATAAAATAAATATTTATTGAACTTAAAAAAGGTACAATTTCTCATGCCTGAATGCAAAGTCACAGGTTTTAAAAACGCATGCAGATGATAAATTTTTGTTATGGTTAAACTCCACAAATCTCATGTTTTCAAAATTAGGGCTCTTGCTCAAATATAATCCAACATATAAACTCAACATTGCATATCCTGCGATGTGACTGTTGCAGACACGCACATTGCGAAATCGATGCTGAAACGGTATATTGTCCAGCCCTATCAAAATCTATTTTTTATAAGGTTTATTATTATTAAGGTTTAAAATGCAAATTCAGTCAATTAGAACTTTGCTAGGTTAATTTTTTTTTACAGAAGTTCTCTCATATAATACATCCCCAAAAAAAGAAAAAAAAAAAAAAACCTGAGAAAATATTATTTATTTATTATTGTACACAAAATCATCTAAACATTTAAATATCAAATAATATGCATTAATTCTAATGCAATTATAATATTATATAACTGAAATGAATGAAAATTAATAATGAAATTAATACGAGCAACATTCCATTTGAGCCGACTTATCACCCACCCTGTATGTAAGATATGAGACAAGATATGAGTTTTTTGATAAAGCTGGTGGTGGTATTTCCGATTGTTTATTCTCAATGAAAGCAAACGATTAAAAGGCTGAACAATAAAGGCATTTTTTCACAGCTTTCTTTTCTCACATTTACCAAGGGTGCCAATATTAATGGAGAATCCACTGTATTCTCAACACTGCAACTGTACTGTTGGCTTTAAGTAAGTCTGCCTTTCCTCGGCTGGCTGCGATATGCTTTATCATCAGAATGGTGCCATGTGACTCCGTTTGCCTGTGTCAGCATCAGGGCTCGTTCATTTAATTTTCGAAGGAGAGAGGACTGTGTGCCCTTCCGTATCTCAAGCCCATTTTTATCCAGTTAGCCCATCTGCTATTTGATAATGAAGTTTATGAGTCAAAAGAGCACAGCGATGATGGCGTCTGAAAACAAGGACTTACAAAGGCCTTCCATCTTATTCAGTGCACAATATTGCTCTTTAGGGTCATGTTGATCTTGTTTTGCTTAAGTCTAAGAGCTGGGAACTGTTCAATGGTGGTGGCTGAGCAAACTCAGGAGGATTGGGAACTTAAAACAGGTTTGGTTGATATTGATATTGATAAAACTAAAGCAGTGCAATCAGGCTTTGTTGGTACTATGACTCCAATCTTTAACTTTTACTTTTAACTCAGGGTTTCATACTGAGTTTATTCTGTACATCAGTAGCAAAACAGCTGATCTCATTGATCCTGAGTTCATAAGCGTGTGCACGTGAAGGCGGGACATCAGCAGCAAACAGCTAATCATATGCATTGAAACATAAGGGTACTGTGATTCACTTTGCATGCACAATTCACAGGCAAATATTAAACGGTTTATAAAAACAATGAATTAAAAAAACATTTATACATTAACATGGGAAGAGGAGTCAATTCAAGAGAGCTAAAAGGAAAGTTCTGGCTTTATTAGTACAAGTAAAGTTTATATGGTTTATATATTGACACAAAATAGTCTTTTTATAGTCGTTATCTAAATAGATAGTCTTTTTTAAAGCTTTATCTGCTGACAATGAAAAAGCATTTATTGCAGCTATCTGTATGTATGTATGTATGTATGTATGTATGTGCGTATATATATATATATATATATATATATATATATATATATATATATATATATATATATACACCTTTAATTTAAAAAATTTTTTTTTATTAAATTAAAATTGCATACAGTGAGTAGATTACAGATATAATAATTGAATTAATCATCTAAAATATTTATAATTTATTTTCTCTAAAATCAGACGATTTTATCTTTTAAAAGTGATTTAGTATATAATGACTTTTATTGTTGAATTGTCAGATTTTATTTTCACTTTGCTCACAGTTGATTGGTTGAATCTTATTTTGTCATCTCAGGTTAGCCGTGTAGTGTAAGATACCATGGTGACAAAGAACAATTCATTTTTAATTTCTTTGTTTACTTTTTACATCTGCTGTTTTTCCTTTTTAATGATTGAAGCAGATGTTTATTACTGTTGTTGTTATTATTATTATTATTATTATTGTTGTTGTTTGGTTTTTATGGTTTATATTATTATTATTATTATTTTTTTTTTTTAATTGTATTATTTTGTCTCTTTATTGTTTGGATGAGGATTTATAATATAAATCAATATATATTAATCATTCATTCATTTTCCTTCGACTTAGTCTCTATTTCAGAGGTCGCCACAGCAGAATGAATCGCTAACTATTCCAGTATATGTTTTACGCAGTGTATGCCCTTCCAGCTGCAACCCAGTACTGGGAAACACCCATACACACTCATTCACACACATATACTACGGCCAATTTAGTTTATTCAATTCACCTATAGCGCATGTCTTTGGACTGTGGTGGAAACTGGAGCACCCGGAAACCCACGCCAACATGGGGAGAACATGCAAACTCTGCTACGTGCTAACGTGCTAACCACTGCGCCACTGTGCCGCCCAATATATATTATACCAATATATATTATTTATATCAATCAATTAATCAATCAATCCTGTTATTAGTCCATAAGACTCATGAACTGCATTTCTTCTGAATCCATGCAGTAGCTATATGTGAGGACACACCAGCCTAAAATTCACTAATTCTTTCTAAAAAAAGCTTGTAATGTATCATTGCCATTTGGATCTTTCAAGGGTGAACTGTCCCTTTCAGAAGTTTGAACAACTTTTGAGTTCAGAAATGTTCTTTTTATTTCTCCTCTTCCAGAGCGGATCTTGCCAAGATGAATCTTTGAACACCATTATATAATTTGACAGGGATGAAGGCAGAAACATTTGCGTTTGACTCTGCATTTCTGCCTGGATGTTTGGCGTGAATCCCAGTCCAGAGAGCTGTGATGTGGTCAAGTGCTGGTTTTTAGAGGCATCGTTATTTCAGCTGTTATGTGGGACCATGGATCACTGTGGTTTGAAGGTGATTTGTGGTTTCAGGCCATTGAGAAAGATCCTACTTGTGTTATCATTAAAGAGAGATAAAGTCTGTGTTGCGTTATCTGGTCACAAGCTTTCCAGCATCAATTCAATCCTTGTATTGCAGCAGAAATATAAACGTCTGCTTTAGTGGACAGAAATGTGACCGCGTGATTTTTTTTTTATTGCCGTAACATTTTATCGACGATTGCACAAACACAACTCTGATGACTGGAGTTTTCTAACATGTTGTGGTGTATATGACAACATCATCAGATATTCTTGTTTTAATAACCTATGAAATAAGTATCATTATTTTATTTTCATACATTAATTTTGCGATATATTAGTAATACCTATTAGTAATATAAAAATATGTTATCGCGATAATAGTATATGCAGTATATGTGTCGCAGATGTGGGATTTTAAATTACATTTATTTTATGTATTGGTTGTTTATCTAAATTTGACCAATCAGAAGGGTCCTTACTGTCTTTAGACCCACTTCCCCAGTAGTTGCTGTTCTGCTATTGGCTGAAGCAGCCCAAAGGTGAACCCAGAGCTGAAAATAAATAATAATTGCGGTAATCGAGACAAGAGTCTAAATTAGAATTTGATCTGAACAATATATTTTACCTGTTTATTTTAATATAATTATATAAATAAAAATGTTAAAACATAGCTAATAAAATTTTTCTAGGGACATTTTATATCGTTAGAAATATTGTTATCGCAATACTCGACAACAATATCACAAATTTTTCTAGTATCTTGCAGCCCTATTAGGTATTATCACCATGATATTGTAATAAACTGCTGTTCAATGTTCAAAATAAACAAATATTTCATACAATTTAAATAGTAAAATGATTGTATTAAGTGCTGTAATAAGGTGTCATTATTAGTAAATATTAGTTAATGGATTAAGTAACATCAACAGTGAGAAATAGCTGAGTTTCCGTTACCAAAGTTATGTTGATGTTTATTAATCATTAGCTCCATAAAATAAAACATTAAGTTATTAAACATCAAGTAAGAAATTAACATCATGATTAATAATTGCCTTACAATTGTTATCAGTTTAGTTCAATTAACCGATGTTAACAAATAGAACTTTAACGTAAAGTGTTAACAAACAACATAACATAAACAAATTATAGCCAGGATTACCATGTTGAAATACATGAAATAACCCATATTATAGTACTGTTATGAACACTGCATAAATCTGAATATTCATTAAAGACATTCTAAAAGTTTAAATAATAAATAGTTATTCATGATATGCACACAATTAACAGTAGCATTAGGGATGGGTGGTATGGCAAAAATAAAATATCACGATTTTTTTTCCAGGAAAATCATGATTCACGATTTTATCCAGATTATTTTTGATCTTTGTGTTATGTTTATATGTAAATCTTGAGTGGTTTTGACAGTTTTGATGTGATCAGACGTTAAAGATAACCTAGTCCTGTAATTAGGCACTGTTTGAGGCATTAGAGTAGTGTTCTCCTCAGGTGTGCGAGTCAAAAAAAAATTGCAAGCTCTGTGATTGGTCGGCTTGGTAGCGATGATGAGTGTGGGCGGTGTTGAGAGCCGCGAGCCCCGTGAAGGAGCTTCAGATGGAAACTTTTCTTTTGTATTTACCTTATGAATAAAGTTGTTGCACGTCCGCCGGTTCCCGCCTCTGAATGAGCAAGTTTTAGCTACTTGTACATTACAGTAGCATTCAGAAAAAACAAAACATGACACAGAGGAACATAAAAACTTACTGCCAGCTAGCATTTCAGAAGTGTTACTGCAGCTCAACACAAACAGCACACAGAAGTATAAATGCACAGATACATGCAGGGCAGGTGCCGTGGGTCACGCCGATCACTTGACGCAGAAGTGTAAATCAACCTTAACTCTACCATCGAGTTAATATTTGATGTGAATTTATGTCATGTTGTACAATGTCTATATTGAAACAGAGGCACCTTTTTAAAATCGTACAATTTCGTACGACTGACCACGTATAAATTCATACGAATTAGCCACTAAACTGACAAAATGTAAAATACTTACGTTTTCTCGTGAGATCAGGCTGGATGTTTCATCAAAAGCAGTTCGTGGAGACATTTTAACCATCCACAATCAAAAGTTTTCTTATCGCAGACCCCTAAAAAGCATGCATGTATATTGTATTAGCGAATATTGCCTCATGCCTTTTATTTTTTTGTTATTATTTTACCAAAAAAAGTCTGAACTTTCTACTTTGAGCTCAGCTCCTGCGTGACATTTATTAAAACTCCTGATTTGAATTCTTACTTCATCTTTATGCCATCCAGCAAAGCTCCTGGAAACGGTGAAATAATAATGAAGGCTTGAGTCATTGAAGTGGTTGAGAGGAATGCTGGGAGCAGGAAGTCTTGTTTTTGGAAGGAAGTGTTTTAACAGCACATCTCCTCATCGTCGTCCTCTTCTTCTGCATTATTTAGCGCTCGTGTTCAGCGGTGTGATGGTGGAGATGCTCACAGATGTCGAGCCTGCTAATGAGACACTTTCTCGCCTCTTCTGTGGAAGTTTGAGATGCTGGTGTTGGTAGTTTGATGACAGAGGAACAATTTAATTATGTTTTCTACAAATGTGTTATATTTTCATAACCATATGATGCTTTTTTGGATGACCCAGTAAATTAATTATCCAATCAATGCTTTTAGTGAAAGATACTTCTAATTTTCTCTCTCATTTGAAACTGCATAGCAAAAGATGTAATTATTGATAGGTTGTTTCACTGTCAGGGAATAATGGTATGCTTTTGCGAAATTGTTTTTGGAAAAGCTATTATGGAGCATTTTGAATCATATGCATGGATCCATGTAAACATTGACATCTGTAATGCAAATGCAAAGCCTAAAGGCTAGGTTTCCATCCAAAGATGCTAATTATGTTTATGTGCAAAACTGGAATATAGCATAAAATATTTGCGAATAAATCAGTGTTTCCATCCATTGAGTCAAAGAGAAACAAATTATCACTATTTGATAAACTGGAGCCAAATATAAAAAAATACAAATTGAATTTGCTGCGGTAGGAGAAACTGCATGAGTTTTATTCTTATAATAAAAGACTTGCACCTCAGAAGACAATGCCAAAACACAATGAATGTGCGGTGGCGTTTGGAGGTGTGAAGCGCTTTTTGGGATCGCAGATGCTCAAGTTCTGGAGGTAATAATAATATAATAATAATAACACTGATGACTGACTTTGTCTGAGGCATTATAGAATGACCAAAAAAGCATTTCAAATGTGCTCGCTCTGCTGGTTTGTCCGTTAATGCTGTCCATCGCACATGTTTTTATCATCAAATGATCTCTTATAACAAAATCACATTTTGAAATGTGCATACTGGAATTTACTAGGTAAAAGTGTCGTATTAGTTTGTAGTTTATGTGCATTTTTTCTTAGTGTAGAAACAATTTATCCTACTCAGTTATGTGCATAAATTTTTTTTTTTTTTTAAAGTTACTTTTTTTTTATGCACATTTTCAAAAATCATCAAAAACATTAAAGGTGCTGTATGTAAGTTTTTGACTCTTCTAAAGCATAAAAATACCAATTATATAATAATATGTTTGCAGATATTAAAGAAACATGCTAAGTGAACATTCTTGTTTATCTAAAAAACAATGCTGCAGTCAGCTATTCTGCTTTGACAATGTGTTTTCCGTGCCGGAACAGATGTCTTTGTTTTGGTTATTTTAACCTGCCCATTCATTCATTCATTAATTAATTAATTAATTCATTCATTCATTCATTCATTCATTCATTCATTCAGAAAGGTTCTCAAAGCATGCGTCCGTGACTGAAATGTGACCTCCGGTGGACAGTAGCAGACTCCGAAATGAGACGCAGATTCTCAGAGTTCCACATAAGGTTATTAATTAGCAAATAATATAAATATTACGAACGTAAACATTAGCTGAGCAGGTTACATTGTAACCCCGTGTACTAACAAAACGATAAATGACGAGATTTGCAGTGATAAGCAATTTGGCTGTTTGCACCAGACGAATCTATATTGTGAAAAGCGCTATATAAATAAACTTGACTTGACGAAACACGACAGAAATTTAAATACAGCCATTCAGAAGCACAGAATATGCACTCACTCACGAAATGGTAAGGTTTATAATCTAATTAATACATATTAAACCTCTTTAACATTATTAAATGTAGATGCTGAATCAACGTGCGTTCGTTTTGAGTCACAGTTCTAAAGTGCAACTTCAAACAGTTTATTTTATTTTCAAGATCTGAGGTGAACTATCTGCTGCTGCTTTCAGTAGTACGCCAATAAATGTCATGTAAAATGGCATTCAAACTCACATTATCAGCATTTAACACTGAAAAAAGCACATGAGGTGTACCTGAGGTGATCATCATTGTCAGTTTTCTGTTGTTCACCTGAGAGAAATAGAAACCGTTTCTAATATATCAATTCGATGTGTTGGTTAGAACAAAAACTCCTTTATTATGGAAAATACTCGAGACTGTTGGTCATCAATCTGGCAACTTGCGCTTGCGTTTGTTTTGATCCAGGAATGCAATACCTAGTTCTACCACTGGGTGTCAAACTTGCATACTTCACCTTTAAATGCTTTTTACTTTATCTAAATGTCAACTGTTCTTCAGCACTTAAACAGTATTGATGGTGTCAACTTGTTTTACCTTATAAATTTTTATCCTTTGAAACTGCAGTAAATTTGCTTTTGTAGTGAGGAAAATGGTGTGATTTTGAAAAACCAAAACCAAAAACTACATTTATCAGTACTTTAATAAATTAAAAAAAAAAAACATTTATCAGGACTTAGATCACTGAAATACCTTTTGCATAAAAGCCAGATTACACACTAGATGATTGGATCAGCATCAGAATCTCAGTCCACTACAGCTGTGCATAGAGTAGCGGAGACTCTGAGAAAAGTGTTTTTTTAGCAGACGTTGAGACGGCAGCTGTTTCAGCTCTGTTTCAGACTGACTGCTGGACCGTCTCCGTTAATTATTCACACTTATTTGCAGCATGAATAATGCAGCCTCTGGCAGGACCAGCAGCTCCAGTCGCAAACGCTGCACTAACGGCGAGAACAAACAGCCCGAAAGGTGTCGAGTCGACAGCAGGAGCACTGAGACCACCATCGTCATCACTTCCTGTTTTTCTCTCTCTAATTGGCCATCGCAAGTGATTTAATTTGAGTTTTTTCCATTTCCATTCAGGCATTAGGGGTTGTTTGTAGAAGGGATACAGCTGCGGGCAGAAGTTAATGAGAATTATTTATATTATATTCATTAAATTACCCATTAATTGTATTTTATTAACCCCTACCCCAACCCT
>CAIGQV010016735.1:4166491-4183273 GCA_903798115.1 Danio jaintianensis
TTATTCATATTAGTTATTAAATTACCCATTAATTGTATTTTATTAACACCTACCCCAACCCTAAACCCAACGATCACAGTAATGTAAAAACAGTAATTATACCAAGTAATATTCATATTAGTTATTAACCAATTGAATTATATTTTATTAACGTCTACCCCCACCCCAACTCTAAACCTACCCCTCACAATAATATAAACACATTAATTATTGTTGTCCAGTCACAAAAATGATGCTATATTGATGTGAGTACCCGCAGCTGTATCCCATCTAGGCATTAGGAAAAACACTTCCTATTGTTTGGCTTGCGTGGTTTACTAGAGTCTGGATGAAGCGCAGGTCAGTTTCAGCATGTGATGCGTCAGTTTTCCAGCTGTTCGGCTGTAAGGATAAATGCCTGTAGACGCCGTTGAAACACCTGCAGTTTAATCACACATGCTACACAGAAAAGCTGCTCTCCTGCTGGTTTACTTTCACACAGATTGACAGGGCTGCTGGCTTCGAGAATCACAGATTGTGACAGTGTTGGTATGAGGGTGTTTCTACAGGAAAATGGATACAGTGTATTCTGATTTCTTATTTTGGACACCCATTCAATTTTCCATCATGCTTTTTCTTTTAGAAAATCGGTTAAACCTTAATTGGTTAGTTTTGGTCAATGACCTGAACATGTGATGTATGAACTAGTGGTTCACAAACCTGGGGCACTAAAACATAATTATTTACATTTAAGTTATATTATTAGAGTCTTAAAACACAATATGTAAGATTTTTTCCATTAAAATATTCACAAACCACTAGAACGGTGTTATATATTGTACCAACATATACATTAACATTATCCTAAATGTTCAGAGAGTTCAGAGAAACAAGCTATTTTAACTAGTGAGACGGAATGTTTGCTGTGTGTTCATGCTAATGACATCACATATGATGCTATATTAATCTTGATTTCTCTCGATTTCCGGTTTGGTTTCATAGAAAACAGTGAAACAGTAAAGATGCTTTAATATGTTGTGTGTTTTATTGGACTGCACATAGCATCATTATAACTGAAGTCTAAAATGTATTTAGTCTAATTAAACAGTGCTACTTCTTCTCCACATCATCACGAGCAGAAGAACAGGAAGGGGTGGACTGTGGCATAATAAAAGCTCTGCTGCTTTCTTGCCGTTCGCGCTTGTTTCTCATTAGAAATGGCTTCAGCCTTATTCTGCTTTATACTACCATGGTAATAAGTGTTAAATATTTAATCTCATCCATCAACATGGTTTCTGCAAGAGTCCCATAGGATGTAA
This sequence comes from Danio jaintianensis, assembly GCA_903798115.1. NCBI lineage: Eukaryota > Metazoa > Chordata > Actinopteri > Cypriniformes > Danionidae > Danio > Danio jaintianensis. The sequence continues at coordinate 4,167,790 of CAIGQV010016735.1, forward strand.
TGAAGACCACAACTCCCATGATTCCACACTCAGTCACGCCGCCTTCAAAATATGCCTTTATTTGTTGTGAATATGCACCCTCTAGTGGCGTAAATGCGCCTTTAATTGGAAAATAAATAAATAAATAAATAAAGGATTTAGAACATTAAATGGACTACTTGTTAGCCTGTTTGAATTACAACATAGGTACTAGTCATCTTGGATAGACCAGTATTTGAATTTTGTCTCAAAGAAAGTGGAATCAAAAGTAAGGCAATATTTAGCCATTAGTAAACTAATACTAGTGTTGTCACGATACTGGAATTCGGTACAAATCGGTACTGAAATTTTAAAAACATTCCCATTAACATTTGAGCGCTGTTGAGTGTGTTCTTAAACAGCGCTGATTGGAACATTTTAAAGCTGTGAAGATCAGTCCATTCATCAGTGGATCGCTCGTATGTCAGCTTATAAACAGACCAGCTGATCTTCACAGCTTTGAAACGCTCAAGTGTCCCTGTATCTGTGGTTACAGGGACACAAACAGCGGTGAGTTTGGTAAACTGATGACCTTCACGGCCAATTACAGTCATTTCTGTTGAGCATGTGAACACAATGGCAAATCAGTGCTATGTAAGAACGCGATCAACAGCTCTCAAATGTTAGCGGGAAATGGATGTTGGGCGAACCGATTGGTACCGAATTCCAGTATCGTGACAACACAAACTAATACCATTATCAATGTGCTCTTAGATTAATGGAAGTGACAATAGCCCCTTTCACACATACAGACTTTTCCAGGGATCATGTGTGAACAGGCCCTTTTTGAAAATACCGGTATATTCGTTCCGGCAATTTTCCGGAAAGAGAAGTTGTAACATTACCGGTAATTTGCCGGAATGCTGCTCTGTGTGAACACAGAAGGAAAATTGCCGGAAAGAGCGCATTCTAAACATGAGACGTCTACTCCAGCCAATCAGAACATTGACGCATTCACATCCATGCTGTTTATGAAAATTAAAGCCTTTGAATACTTTCCCAGACACATTTAGCTGCTAGTTGTTAGTCAGATAATGTTTCTATGTTCATTATTAATGCCAAATGTGGAAAAAATTATCGATAAAAGGCTTATGATAAACCGATGTGCGTTCAGCTGCGTGGCGCATGTAAAGGAGTGCTCCGGTGAGTGCTAGCACACAAACAAATGTACATCTCGACATGCGAAAGTGTTCCTCCATACGTTTTCATCAAAGTTGTTCACAATACTTATCCATCCACACAATTTGTAATGTAGTCAAAAGTGTAAACATTTAGCTGCGGTTCGCGCTTCTGCCTTTGGATGTCTCTGGGATAAAAGCAGCTGCATGAATGCTAAATCTTTAAATAAAAGTGAAACCATCAACAAAAGCTCGACCCCTTCTATGTTTACAAATACAAGCGCAGCCGTTTAGAGGCCATTTCTGGTTAATGATGTCAGAATTTACTGGTATTTTGGAATGGATGTGTGAATAGTCTTTTCCGGAAAAATTCCGGAACGTCCGTGCCTGTGTGAACCGTGCTTTTTTTAATTTACTGGTAAAGTCGTTCCGGAAATTTTCTGGATATTTAGCAGTATCACTGTGTGAAAGGGGCTAATGACTCCTTGTGTAATTTTTCAAAATGCAATCAAAGTTTTTAAACATTTAAATTTAACCACATTTAATGGTATAATTATTTTTCTGCTGTAATTCATTGTTGAATTATAAACAGTTAAACTGGTAGCAGTCATAAATGTTATTGTTTGAATTTAATAATTAAAATTCAGTAATTAAAAAGTAATTATGCTCAAAACATTGTGATTATTGGGTGAAGAAAAGGTATAAATGTTATAATTGATGTTTTTATTAATGCATTCAGCTGAAAACCAAATCAATATTGGATTATAAATATGAAGATCATTCGTGTATCTTTGCAAACATTGAGTGAGTGAGGCGTAAACATGACTTCAGTTCAATCGAAAACCAATGCCTTTATTGATTGAATGCTGGAGAAATAGTAATCGCATTGTAGCAAAGTGCTTTAAGTTCAGATTTTGTGCACTTTAATTTCACTTCAATGAATAGGTTCACTTTCTACATCTATTATATTGATTTGCTGTTCATTTTAAAGAGCAGATTTGATCTATGCAGTTAGACAGACCTCTTCAAACTGAGCATTCCAATTCCCATTCCAAGCTGCAGTCACTTTTGACAGTCTTTCTTCAGGGCATCAGTGAAGTCTGGAGTGTGTTTGTCTTTTTTTAGTGTGCTTGATGCGACTCTTTGTGCTCTTGTTCTTATAGGATTAGAGCTGCCTGTTAAAGACACCATGTTAAGCCCATTCACATGCACTGAGCGTTCCTCTCTCTGAGCTGCGTTTTACTACATGTCCGTTATTACAATGACAATTTAATCTGTTTAGCATCGGATACGCGCACTGGGGACTGTATTGAGGAAATATTAAATGTCACTGGATCGATGAGCGGTTCAGATGTAGCCTCATCAACCGTTCCTGCATACAAAATACAGTACGGTAGATCTGTTCAAGTGCGTCATGCAGATTTATGTGGATGGATATACTTTGGAAATTTGGCTGATAGGGAACTGAAACTTTAAAAACAATATTTGTGTGCTTTTATGATAACATTATTGTTAATTATTAATTAATTACTTATTCTGTTTTAGGGAATTGCTAATTTTAATTTTAAAAATACTTAGATAAATATGTATTTTACAAAGTTTTAATAATATTTATTGGAAATTTTAAATAATAAAATGTTATTAAGTTGTTTTTTTTCTGCAGTAAATGAGAAGGACAAGTGTTTTTATTTGTTGTAAAATAAAAATAAGGGTTATATAATTGTAAAACATTAAATCAGTTATTCAATTTAAATATTAATTTGGCAGTTTAGATGCATAATTTACATAAATGGCAGAAAACTAACAAACTAAAATATAATTATTATTATTAGTATTGGGGCGACACTGTGGCTCAGTGATTAGCACTGTCGCCTCAAAGCAAGAATGTCACTGGTTCGAGTCCCAGCTGGGTCAGTTTGCATTTCTGTGTGGAGTTTGCATGTTCTCCCCGTGTTGACGTGGGTTTCCTCCGGGTGCTCCACAGTCCAAACACATGAGCTATAGGCGAATTTAATAAACTAAAATTGGCCGTAGTGTATGAGTGTGTGTGTGAATGAGTGTGTATAGATGTTTCCCAGTACTGGGTTGCAGCTGGAAGGGCAGCCGCTGTGTAAAACATATGCTGGATAAGTTGGCGGTTCATTCCGCTGTGGCGACCCCTGATGAATAAAGAGACTAAGCCGAAGGAAAATTAATGAATATTATTAGTATTTATTCTATGATGAGCATATTTAACTCTCCAAATGTTAAATATTTCATTATAGCAAGACTATTAATGCAAATTGAAAGATTTCAAAAATGTGAAAAGTTTAAATCCCATTTATTGTGTTTTATTAACGTCTACCCCCACCCCAACCCTAAACCCAACCGTCACAGTAATGTAAAAACAGTAGTTGTACAGAGTATTATTTATGCTATATATTAAATTACCCAATAAATAGTATTTTTTTAACGCCTACCCCCACCCCAACCCTAAACCCAACTGTCACAGTACTGTAAAAATATTGATTATTGTTATACAGTGTCATAAAAAAATGCTGCTATATTGATGTGCATATCGCACTTCCGGCCAGCCGCGTATCCGATCTAGACTTTACCGGGTGCTCCGGTTTCCACCACAAGTCCAAAGACATGCGCTATAGGTGAATTGGGTTAGCTAAAATTGTCCGTAGTGTGAATGTGTGCTCATCTTACCCAAAGGGTCTAATTTAATCTTTTTTTTCTACAAAATAAGATATATTACTTTTTCTTCCATACGTAGATAAACAAACAAACAACAACAAAAACATTTAACACAAGTAACATTCTAGTGGCTCATCTTACCCAAAGGATCTAATTTGATCGCTTCAAAATAAAAGCCTAATTACCTTTACTCCATACATTAACAATAAGACACAACAATTATTTCCCAGTGACACAAAATGAATCAGTTATCCTTAAATCATTTTCAAATGACAATCTCACAAAATCCTGAAAATCCAATGAAAAGACAACTAAAGGTGTTGAGTTTTTCTGCCGCCTGTAATCATCTCACCCTCCGTCTGATCCCACTGTTGGGACTGAACCGGCTGTCGGCGACTGTATATTCAGTTGCTAACACAAGTGACCTTGTTTTTGTTTGCAAAGACTCCACCTGGTGCTATGAGCTGTTCTGCGGATAAAAATACCCTTAAGGGCTGCTCTGTCAATAGGGTCTCAAGGACAGTGCGGTGCGGACACAGTTGGCATGAGGAGCACAGAGACACACGCACTTAAATGCCACACTGAGTGATCTATAGGTTGGCACGTGTCCCTGTGGTAGTTACGCTGCTGATCCCGGCTTAACAACCCATGCTGGAGACTCCCATTAACATAACTGTCTGATTCCCCATTATCATTTGTTCTAGGTCTTCACAATATTGAAAAAAACTGACATTGTGATATTTTGATCTTCTATGATTATTACGATATGAACACAATTTCACCAGATGACTAGAATAGCTCTGTTTTATTTTATTTTAATTAATTAATTAATTAATTAATTAATTAATTAAATTATATTTATTTATTTATTTATTTATTTATTTAATTTATTTCACAACAAGGCACCGGGTATATTAATCAACATTCCCCAAGAATGTAAATGTACTCAAATTAGCTCTGTTTTTATTTTATTTTATTTTATTTTATTATTGTATTTTATTTTATTTTATTTTATTTTATTTTATTTTACAACAAAGGACAGAGTACATTAATCAACATCCCCAAGAACGTAAATGTACCCAAATTATTCATTCATTTTCTTTTTTCGGCTTAGTCCCTTTATTTATCAGGGGTCGCCACAGCGGAATGAACCGCCAACTTATCCAGCATATGTTTTACGCTGCGGATGCCCTTCCAGCTACAACCCAGTAATGGAAAACACCCATACACTCTCATTCACACACATACACTACGGACGATTTAGCTTACCCAATTTAGGAAACCCACGCCAACACGGGGAGAACATGCAAACTCCACACAGAAATGCCAACTGACCCAGCCGAGGCTCGAACCAGCGACCTTCTTGCTGTGAGGCGACAGCGCTACCCACTGCGCCACCGTGCTGCCCCTGTACCCAAATTAGCTCTATTTTATTTTATTTTATTTCACAACAAGGGACAGTATATACATTAATCAACATTCCCCAAGAACGTAAATGTACCCAAATTACCTTTTGTTTTGTTTTGTTTCACAACAAGGGACAGTATATACATTATGATATACTGTGCCTGCTTTGTTCATATTGTATGCAGCGTATTTTTGCAGTGATTAGCGTTTGGATGCAGTACAGGGGATGTTGGCACTTTTCTTGAGATGGACAAAGCGCAGTTTCCCCCTCTTCAGAGAGTCCCGTCTGACCTCACGGCTCACTCTCTGACTGTCTGCTTGACGAATCACTTGAGGCTAATTAAAATGTGCAGACACCTTTATTTCCCCTGCTCAGCCAGAATCTGTTTGCTTCCCTTGCTAATTGCTTGGCATTTTGTCTCAGTTGCTTCAGTACACATAAGCTTTTTTTTTTTTTTTTTTGGTTGTACACAATTTTTATGCTAACATAATTGTCTTCATATGAAAAGGTTAAAATAATGCAATAATAACAGCAACAACAATAATAATAATAATACTTATTTATTGTAATAATAATAAATAAATAAATGCATATTTATTATTATTATTTATTATATGTATTATAATTAATAAATAAAATTAATTATTTTTATAATTTATTTTTTAAAATAGAAAATATATATTTATAATTGTATATATATAATATATATATATATATATATATAGTATATTTATTAATAATATAGGCTTTTATTAATATTATATATGCTTTTACATCATAGCTTTTACATTACATTACAGTAATGCACTTTTTTTTTTTCTTAATAATTTTCTTAAAATGGGGTCTTGCACAGTAAATTAAAACGATTTGTGTTTGTTTACTGGCTGTTATTTTATTTGTTATTTATGCATACAACAATCTAATGTTTAATCATAATAAAAAAAGGTATGTAAATAAACAACATATCATGGCCAGGTACGGCATAATAAAAATCATTTAAAATGTTTAAATCTCAATGTAAATTGATAATTAATAAATAAGACATTTCATTAAATAATATTAAATAAAATAATAAAATTTAATAAAAAAAATTGTTTGCCTTTTTAAATAAATAAATAAATAATAATTCTAATAATAAATATAACAAATCTATCAGTTTAAATTTAAAATAAATATTAATTTTCTTTTATGACTGTGTTATTCTTATCTGTGTGTCCCATGAAGCAGTAATGGTAAGCGATGCTGAAAGCTCTTCTTTTATCTCTCCTGCTTTTCTAAGGCAGACTTCATCATGTGTTTATCATCTCAGAAATCTCTCTCCTTCCCCACGGCACAAACAGCACAGCCTCTCCTCTGTCATGAGATCTGTGTCCAATGGGCCTCTATTTAGCAGACCCGTGACAGAAAGAGGTCAATTTTGGGGCTCAGTGAGGGTCATTCATCCTGACCTTCAGAAACGTGTTCTCCTCCAGTGAGTCTTAAACACCTTAGTATATAGTTTAAGTCAATATTATTCGCCCTCCTGTGAATAAAAAAAAAAAAAATAATTTCCAAATGATGTTTAACAGAGCAAGGAATTTCACAGTATTTCCTATAATATTTTTTCTTCTGGAGAAAGTCTTATTTGTTTTATTTCGGCTAGAATAAAAGCAGTTTTTAGTTTTTTAAAACCATTTTAAGGTCAATATTATTAGCCTCTTTAAACTATATTTTTTCGATTGTCTACAAAACAAACCACTGTTATACAATGACTTGCCTAATATACCCTAACCTGCCTAATTAACCTAGTTAAGCCTTTAAATGTCACTTTTAGCTGAATACTAGTGTCTTGAAAAATATCTAGTCAAATATTATGTGCTGTCATCATGGCAGAGATATAAGAAATCAGTTATTAGAAATGAGTTATTAAAACTATTATCTCCGTTAAACAGAAATTGGGGGAAAAAATATACAGGGGGGCTAATAATTCAGGAGGGCTAATAGTTCTGGCTTCAACTGTAGATCAGAGCTGATCTGCTTGAAGAACTAATAACCAAACAGCAGCATGAAGGGCAAACAGACAGTTGTGCTGACAGAAATAACATTTTTTTTTTTTTTTTTTTGATAATATGTTGGAAAGTAGCAGCCTGCAGGGTTACAGGGAGGAACAGAGCTATTTATACTAGAAGTTATATGTGTAATTTGCTGAAGTAAGCTTGTTTGCGACCTGATTTTTTTTTTACCTGCAACTCTTTACACTGTTTAACATTTTAGGGTCAAAAAGATTTCTTACTGCAGTTTTACAAAAGTGCTATTTTTTAATTTCAGATAAGAGCTGTTCTTTTGAAATTCATGAAAGAGTCCTTGGAAAAAAGTCATGGTTTCAACAAAAGATATTATGCATTATAACTAGAGCTGCACGATATCAGAAAAATCCAGTACCTCAATGGGAGACCACATGGGAAAGCTAGGTTGCTGTTGGAAGTGGTGTTAGTGAGACCAGCAGGGGGCGCTCAACCTGCGTTCTGTGTGGGTCCTAACGCCCCAGTATATTGATGGGGCCTGACTCTCTGTGGTTGTTAAAAATACCAGGATGTCCTTCGAAAGAGTAGGGGTTTAACCCTGGCATCCTGGCCAAATTTGCTCACTGGCCTCTGTCCATCATGGCCTCTTAACCATCCCCATATCATAATTGGCTTCATCACTCTGTCTCCTCTCCACCAATCAGCTGGTGTGTGGTGTGCAATCTGGCGCAATATGGCTGCCATCACGTCATCCAGGTGGATGCTGCACACTGGTGGTGGATGAGGAGATTCCCCCCAATGTGTAAAGCGCTTTGAGTTTCCAGAACAGCGCTATATAAATGTAAGGAATTATTATTATAAATATTATTAATTATCTCCATTTGGAAATAATTTATCATTTTAGATTGCATAATATATAGACCATTTTGAGGGATGTAAACAATAGCAGTGGTCCTAATGTGTTTCCTGTATTACATTTTGAACTTTTATAGCTTCCAAGAATCCAAAAAGGTCCACATATTGTTAAATAATGTTATGGCAGCCGTTTTAATATTATGATATGATTAAATTGCCTTTTGTTACTGTTATGAAATAGTTTGGTAACAAGCAGGAAATGTTTACAGGCCAGTGACATCGCCCTATTGAAATGGTCTGTAATAAAAAAAAAATCCTACAAGCTTAGTTGAGTACAATAAAGAAAAAGTGTTTTTTCTTGTTTTCTAAGGAGTTTGATAGTATTCAGGAAGAGTAATTGAATAATGTTAAAAATAAAATGTTAAATAGTACTGCGTAATCTTCATTGTAAAAATAATTTAATAAAATGAATCGTGGTGCAGTTTTAACATTGCATATCCTGCGATGTGACTATTGTGATATCGATGCTAAAACTATATATTGTGCAGCCCTAATTATAACCCATTTTTACAAAAATCATACTTTTTTGTTTTTGTGAGCAGCAAATCAGCCAATTATTCATTAATCAGAATAAAATTATTCATTCCATTATTATTAATCAGCCGATTTCTGAATGATCACGTGACTCTGAAAGAGCTGAAAATGCAGCTTTGAATCACAGAAATGAATTGCGATTTTTAAAATGTTAAAACAAAAAACAGTTATTTTAAATTGTAATAATATTTCACATTATTAATAACCTGTGTTGGGGAAAGTTACTTTTGAAAGTAATGCATTACAATATTGAGTTACTCCCCAAAAAGTAACTAGTTGCATTACTTATGGTAAATAATGCGCTACGTTACTTTTGCTTTACTTTTTCTGACCTGAATGAGGCTTGATCTCTTCCAGAACTTGCAGGGTTTTTTTCCTTCTTTTTTTTTTTAAATAGAGGAGCTCTGCAATTAACAACACACTGTATAACCTTCATTTACCTTTAAAAAAAACACATTAAAAAATTAATGTAGGATAATGTTTTCTTCAGAGAACTTCCTGACCCCAGAGCTCTACATGCCATATATACAGATTAATGAATGTTGAAAGCAATGCGTTTGCTACTTTTGTACTTTTTGTCTTATTAGTGAAGTAAAATCACTGTTTATTCAGATAATCCTCTTTTTCTTTTCTTCCATGTGTTCAAAATAATGAGAATATTTCCATTGCAGAAATGTAAGGCTCTGCCATCTTTATTTCTGCCTGTTCCTGCATTCTCTCTTTGCATGCGGGATTCAACATGACTACGTTCATTTTCATTCAGCATTTTTTAAAGAGTAGCTCAAATATTATTACTTAATTTTTTTAAGTAGTGCATTACTTTACTCGTTACTTAGAAAAGAAATAATAAAAGTAATAATATTACTTAACTCGCGTTACTTGTAATGCGTTACCCCCAACACTGTTAATAACATTTTTGCTTAGTTTTTGATTAATTAAATAGCATTAGTGAGCAGCAGAGACTTTTTTTGCCAGTTATATTTATGAACATTTTATGCAGACACAACATCATATACATACAAAAATAGGTAATAACACTCCCCCATATTTACCACCCCTATCATCCCAACCATACAACACAACAAAGTACAATTTAAATGTAAAATTCGTTAATAAATACATAAATAAATAAATGATGTAGTTATTAAATAATAAAGTAAATGTACAAAAAAGGGTTATTCCTCTTCTGCTTCAAGATCAATAGTATCGTTCGTTCATTCGTTCATTCATTCATTTTCCTTCTGCTTAGTCCCTTTATTCATCAGGGGTCGCCACAGCGGAATGAACCACCAACTTATCCAGCATATGTTTTACACAGCGGATGCCCTTCCAGCTGCAACCCAGTACTGGGAAACATCTATACACACTCATCCACACACATACTGTACACTACGGCCAATTTAGTTTATTCAATTCACCTATAGCGCATGCGTTTGGACTGTGGGGGAAACCCGAGCACCCGGTGGAAAGCCATGCCACCACGGGGAGAACATGCAAACTTCACACAGAAATGCCAACTGACCCAGCTGGGCTCATACCAGCGAACTTCTTGCTGTGAGGCGACAGTGTTAACCACTAAGCCACCGTGTCGCCCATCAATAGTATCTATATAATTCAATTCAGGATTCCATGTTCTATCAAAGGTTTTTGAAGACCCTCTTAATGAAAACCTAATTTTTTTCCAAGGGACTTATTTTAATATTTTATTCAAGCCCCATTATTCAATCTTTCTTCATAAGGATGCATTTGAAACTCAAATTTGGTTTACTTTCAAGTGTCTGTTTCATTTTAACATCTTCTAACTATTGAATGTATGTTTATAATCCACATTTCTCTTGATTCGTCAGCCAGCTTTAATGGGCTTTTTCACAGAGTTTGCCACAGTGTATTCTAATATTGCCTCTGCTTTCGTTTTTTGGGATCTAAGCCGCCTACATTTTGAAGGCTTCGTGTCAGGACGCCTACGATCTCTTAAGATTGTGTCTATGTAGGCAGCACTATGTTCTGGATCAGAGCCAGTGTGTTTGGTTGCTTCCTCCATAAATGTAAAACATGCCTTAAAAAACACAAGAAATATGAAAGCAGCTTGATCAGGGAGAGATAAAGTTTCAAACTTTCAGTGGTTCGGGGGTGGAATGATTTTTACCTTTTAAAGGATTTTTTCTTTTAAAGAAGCCAAAGCTGCATTTATTTGATCAAAAATACAGTAAAACAGTGTGCGATATTATCGTAATTTAAATAGGTATCGAAATCTTTTACTTAATCTCTTACTTAAAATATAACGTGTTTCCTGTGTCAAAGCTTACAACGGTTTGCACATTTGCACCAGACACTTTCTTACAATTATTATAAAAATTATATATATAATTACTCCATATCTCTATAAAAAAACATTGTGCATTTGCGAGTGTACTTCACACAGGTGAGTGGGCTTGACAAACCACCTGTAGAAACACATTCTTTCATCTCTGACACTTGCAGCAGTTTGCACATTTGCCAAGAAGATTCGTAAATCATTCATATTCATAAATATAAATATAAACACACATCTTTTATATTAGTAGGTGGAGCTAACAGTCTTTTTTGTTTGCTCAGACTCTCTGATTGGTGGAATGTTCTTTACAGCATCTTGGGTAATGTAGTTTTTTCTGTACAAAATCCACTATTAAACAGGATTGTTTTAATGTTCCAATTAAGTATGATTGCATTTGAAGTACAAAAACTCATTAACATGGAAAAGATTCCTTTCGTCTTTTGCCGTTGCATGTAATCATGGTGTAGACTCGATAGGATGTAGCTTGTGTTGGTTTTGTCAATCTGGAAACCTGTGTTTGCGTGGAGTCATCAGAGGAGGGGCTGGGTGAATTTTTTTTTTTAATTTGAACTACAATACCTTTTTGAACCACTGGGGGATGTCAATCTTACATATGCTGCACTTTTAAAGGTTTATCTGTTTATGTTTGCAGGTTTTACTTCCGGAACCTTAAGGCTGATTTATACTCATGCGTCAAGCGCACACGTATGGTCCGGCACAGCCTTCGCGCAGTCGCATAGCCATGGCTGACGCCGATGCTGATGCGCACCTCTCAAAAAATGTAACTACACGTCGCAACGACGCATAGCGCAAGCTCTGTGATTGGTCGGCTTGGTAGCTGTGATGAGTGCGGCGAAGAGAGCTGCGAGCCCGATGGAGCAAGTGTTTAACAAGTGTGGAGTCCCGTGAAGGAGCTTCAGATGGAAACTTTTGTTTTGTGTTTACCTTATGAATGAAGTTGTTGCACGTCCGCCGGTTCCCGCCTCTGAATGAGCAAGTTTTAGCTACTTGTACATTACAGTAGCATTCAGAAAAAACAAAACCCCCTTGAAGAAACTCGACACAGAGGAACATAAAAACCTACTGCCCACTAGTGTTTCGGAAGTGTTATTGCAGAGCAACACAAACAGCACACAGAAGTATAAATGCACGACTATGCGCAAGGCAGGCGATCACTTGACGCAGAAGTATAAACCAGCCTTTACAGTTGCACTTTTTTTATCAGTGTTGAAAAAAAAGCACAGTTCTTAATACCTTGGTTAAAATCCATTATCATCCCACAGATGAATGGAAAGAAAATCAAAAGTAAAATGTATTTGAAATACAAGATTGAATGTCTTTACCATTCCATGTAATCAATTTAAAGCATCCTTGCTCAATAAAATAGTTTAGTGTATGTAGCTTAACCTACAGTGTAAAAAATATCTGTTAATTAACAGTTTCCATATTTTATGTTTTTTGTTTATTTACGGTTGTGAATTGCATTATGGGATGTTGATCTCTGCTTTGTCCACTTTTGATGTTGAAAATTTAACTCTACAGTTTCACAAAGTGACTTTTATTTACATTTTAGTAGTTTGAAATAATAAAATGTATAAGTTAGTAAGTAATGTGTATTTATATAGCGCATTTATCGTGTATGGCCATACACCCAAAGCGCTTCACAATTATGAGGGGGGTCTCTCCACACCACCACCAGTGTGCAGCATCCACTTGGATGATGCGACGGCAGCCACAGGACAACGGCACCAGTGCTCTCACCGCACACCAGCTATAGGGAGAGTGGAGAGAGTGATACAGCCAACTTGGTGAACAGGGATGATTAGGAGGCCATGATCAGTAAGGGCCGATGGAGGGATTTTGGCCTGGACACCAGGGTTATACCCCTACTCTTTGCGAGAATGCCATGGGATTTTTAATGACCACAGAGAGTCAGGACCTCGGTTTAACGTCTCATCCGAAAGACGGATAATATATCCGTAATAAGAAATAATATATAGACAAATAAGTCTGTAAAATAACATAAAATGTACTGCCAGTTTATTACAAGGTGTTTGTAGTAGTAATATACAACACCAACCCAGACAATATATCACTTTCAACTGTTAAAAATGTTCATAGAAGTCTCTTTTTCAAACTTTTCAAGGTTAAAAGTTGTGGGTAGAAAGATCAAGGTCCCATAATGCAATTCAAAAGCATAAATAATTGGGGAAAAATAAATAAAAAGAGTGTTTCATTGAAACCAATGCCATTTTTAAACCAATATCATGCATTTTGAAAAATTGCTTATGCCTTTTTTTGTTGATGTATCTTTTTTTTGCATTGTTGGATCACTGTATAATCAAAGTCCATTTAACTCTCCTTATTTATTCTCATTATATATGAAGGACATTGAGAACATGTTGATTATGTGTTGTCTAGCTATAAAGGCACTCTTCTGCTCTGCTTACTGATTAGTTAAGGCTAGTTACCCTGCCAATGGTACCAGGATTATCCTCTTGGGTCTGATGGGTTTTAGATGCCACCTGCTCCGGCAGCTGATTCCTGCACTGGTTATGATTGCTATAGAGCCAGTTATTGACACTGATCATCATGCAGATCGTCAGACTGCAGGTTGCCATGGCAACAGCGATGCCTTGAGTGAATGTGAAGAGTCTCTTGACCTATTCAAGGCGCACCGTAATGGGTTGAATTCAAGATGTTGGGGCTACAAAGCTGAGAAGAGGCATTTTAAGTAGCAAAACACCGTCTCAGACTGCCAACAGACATCTTATGGCAGAATATGTGAATGTGTGAGCTATGCAAAATGGCATCAGATGGCACAGTTTAATATTACCATGTTAAAGTAAAACTGTGCTATTTTTAGAGGGAATTGTTGATATTCAGTTGAAAATTATTTGCCCTCCTGTCAATTTTTTTTCCCTTTTAAAATATTTCTCAAATTGTTTAACAGAGCAAGGAATTTTTCACAGTATTTCCTATAATATTTTTTCTTCTGGAGAAAGTCTTATTTGTTTTATTTCAGCTAGAATAAAAGCAGTTTTAAATTATTTAAGGTCAATATTATTAGCCCTCTTAAGCAATACATTTTTTGGATTGTCTCCAGAACAAACCTTATATAATGATTTGCCTAATTGCCCTAACTTTTTGCATCTCTTCATATACAATTATGCAGGTATAATGGCTGTTGTGAAGTGGACATGATAAAAAGTAATATAGACTCACCGGCCACTTAATTAGGTACACCTTACTAGCACCGGGTTGGACCCCTTTTGCCTTCAGAACTGCCTTAATCCTTCGTGACAGATTTAACAAGGTACTGGAAATATTCCTCAGAGATTTTGGTCCATATTGACATGATAGCATCACACAATTACTGCATATTTGTCGGCTGCACATCCATGATGCGAATCTCCCGTTCCACCACATCCCAAAGGTGCTCTATTGGATTGAGATCTGGTGACTGTGGAGGCCATTTGAATACAGCGAACTCACTGTCATGTTCAAGAAACCAGTCTGAGATGATTCGCACTTCATGACATGAGATACTTGTTGAAAATCCCAGTAGATCAGCAGTTTCTGAAATACTCAGACCAGCCCGTCTGACACCAACAATCATGCCACGTTCAAAGTGACGTAAATCACCTTTCTTCCCCATTCTGATGCTCGGTTTGAACTGCAGCAGATCATCTCCAAGTCTACATGCCTAAATGCATCAAGTTGCTGTCATGTGATTGGCTGGTTAGAAATTTGCGTTAACGAGCAGTTGGACAGGTGTACCTAATAAAGTGTCCGGTGAGTGTATGGTGTCATGGCTTTGTAAGCAAAAAATGTGGTTATAATGGGAGTCAACAGAGCAAAAACAGCCACCAACATAACGAAAGTGTAGTCAATTTGAACAATACACAAGGGTAAAGGATGTGAGCTGATGTTTTCTGTATGCTGAGTTTCAGTGTTCAGTGTTGTGAAGGCTTCAGTCAAGGCTGCAGTTGTTTGCATAAGTCAGCGGTTTGATCATGAATCTACCTGGTGTTTCTCAGCTGTGTGTGTGTGTCGCTCCACCGACTTCACCAGAGTTGCATAACCAGTGAAGTCTGAGTGCCCTGGGCTCCACATATTGTGTTTGACCAATCACAAAACACAATGGTCTCTTTGTCACACAGCATTCTGGGAGGAAGTCGTCACAATGCTGCAAGAGAGGACAGAAACGAGTGCGTAAAGCTGTAGTGGCTTTATACTCTGAACCTGGCATCTGTCGGAAAACTGTGCCAGAGGCTCAGGCTTTTGTGGAAGTGATGGAGAATATGGTTATTGTGCTGCCGATTCCTCCAGATTCTCAGCTCAGTGGATTCTGTAGTAAACAAACAGTGCTAGTAAACAAACCCATGCATCCCTCCATGTGTGGATGATTCACAACCTGCATACAGCCTCTTTTGCTTAATTCTGTGTGTCTGTTATAAAAATTATGCCCTCATTCTTTTTCAAGTCAATA
>CAIGQV010016735.1:4203113-4214571 GCA_903798115.1 Danio jaintianensis
TTCTTGTTCTTGTTCTTGTTCTTGTTCTTGTTCTTGTTCTTGTTCTTCTTCTTCTTCTTCTTCTTCTTCAATTTTCATTTTAAATGCTGTTGTTCTTATTATTATTATTGTTGTTATTATTATTGTTATATATTATTATTCATAATTTTTTTTTTTCATTTTAAATGTTGTTATTATTATTATTATTATTATTGTACATTTTTTTTTATTAAATTTAGTTTTATGTTATTATTATTATGATTATTATTATTATTATTATTTATTTTAATTTGGCTAAACTATAATACTTTAAACTATTTAGTATGTAGTTGAGTGAAGCTCATCACATAAATAAAGCTCCAGGAAGAGTGTGTTTGTGCTGTGGGCTGCTGATGATCATTTGATGAGCTCTGGAGCTGGAAGAGTGTTTCTGTTTCTGTGACCCAGTTCAGTCAGTGCTGAACATCCCGTCTCTCAGCCTCCATCACTCCCGCTCTGCTTTCTGCTGATTAATAATTGAGTGCTGCGTTTTTGTCTGCGCGCTCAGGAAAAACGATTAAAAGAGCGAGCAGATGAAGGGAGCCATGCAGAAAGAGGACGGAAAAAGCAGACGCTGCTCGTGCTGTGTTTCTAGAGTTGCCTCATTAGTCCTATAGAGACACGATGCAGAGAGTATTTATGTGTGTGTGTGTGTGTGTGTGTGTGTGTGTGTGTGTGTGTGTGTGTTAACTTTCATGAAGTTTGGAGAAGTGTTTTTTGTGCCAAAGGTTAAAGAAGTCTTTCTGTAGATGTGGACTTTTTTAATGGGTCAGCTACTGGTGATTAATTAAAGACTAATTGAAATACATAGCAAACGGAAATATTGATTTGTGTTAAATTAATTTACCTGGTTTGTTATTATGAAATGTTTGCTGGCAGTGTTAAATGTTATTGAGGAAGGCCTTGTAATTTTATTAATAGTTTATTATTATCATTTTTATTGTTTAAAACTTTTTTTCTTTATGTTTTACATGTTTTATGATCAATTTTTTTCTATTTAATTTTTATAGATTTTTTAAGAACATAGTCAAAAACAAATACACACATGCAAGCATACATACATAAACATATTAAATTAATCACAATAAAAACAATTAATTAAAGGTTGCCAGTCATATTCTCTCTATGATGTATAACCTCTTTTATGATAATTTTCATTATTTTTCTTTCATTTATTTTAGAAAACATTTTCTTGAATTGAAATAGAGTTTATTTTGCTGTTTTACCTAATTTAATGTTGTTTATTTTAAGTTTAAAATATTAAATTTAAAGTATCTTTAAAGTTTAAAATATTTTAGTACTTTAAATATTATTTGAAGTATTAAAATATTTTAGTTTACTTAATGTCCTTCTTTTGTTAATTATGTTTTGTTAATGATGAATCTCAAATGTATTATATATTATTATTATTATTATTATTATTAATATTTAAGTTTATTGTATTATAACAACACTATCTTTTTGCTATAAAACAAAAATAGTCAAAAAAGACAATAATTTCTGCATATTTAACTGTATTGATTTCAACTTGTCAATTATGTATATAGAAACAGCTCTTTATGTTTATTGCAAATTGTTCATGCGCTGTTAGACTTTGCCACAATTTTACAGTAACTTAACGCAAAAATGCCCATTAAAATACCACTTCACTACTGTAATGTGCACTGCATTATGGGTATTTTAGTACTTTTACAGTAACTTATTGTATATTGGGAATTTGCAGTATTCTACTGTAAGTAAAAGCAGTACTGCTACTGTAAAAAGGTGATAGACTTTTGAATGTTAATCAGTGTTGTGTTTTTATTCCACGGGTTAAAGTTTTGACGTATAGCATTAGAGGAGAGCGGGGACGAAAGTATACATTTTTCATAAACTATTTCCTTCATTAATTTTCCTCCGGCCTTGTCCCTTTATTCATCAGGGGTCGCCACAGCAGAATGAACCGCCAACTTATCCAGCATATGTGTTATACAACGGATGCCCTTCCAGGTGCAACCCAGCACTGGGAAACACACTCATACACTATGGCCAATTTAGTTCATCCAATTCACCTATAGCACGTCTTTGGACTGTGGGGGAAACCGGAGCACCCGGAGGAAACCCACCCCAACACAGGGAGAACATGCAAACTGACCCAGCCGGGACTCAACCAGCGACCTTCTTGCTGTGAGGCGACAGTGCTAACCACTACTAATGCTAATGCTTTAGACAGAAATATTTATTTGCTGTGGTTATTTAAGCTCACATCGAGATTCTATTATTCGCTGTGCTTCAAAAGAGTGGGCGGGGCTAATCAGTTGTTTTGGTGCAGAATTATGGGTAATGTTGTTTTTCTAAATGATTTATAAGATAAGTTGTAAACTCAAACTGACATTTATACAAAAGCGTAACTTTAACAGACAATCTCATGGCTTTACAGGAGCTCTGTCTTATACGTTATCACTCAGAATCAGTTCCCTATGAAGAAACTAATAGGATTTTTACTTCAGAACGCAACCGGATATAATCAGAGTGGCATATTCCAGTGAGCCCCGTGATAAGATGAAGATATACAAGCAATCTCAGTGCAAACAAAACACATTTAATGCAATGAAACAACAAGTAAATGTGCAGTAATGAAGTGTGCGGTGTAGCATGAAATCTGGCTTATTTGCTTCACGTTAGCTCGGTCTATCAGCTCATGAAGCCAGCGCTGCTTTGGGCATGTTTTATCACTGGAGTGCGGATGGGCTGTTCTGACTCACTGATCAAGATGTCCGCCGCTCATCGGATTGCTCCTCTTTTCACGTTCCCACTTTTAACACGTACTGAGAGGCAGACATGGAGCGGGAAGGACTCGCCTCGGAAGATGTCTAGCGTTCCTGACTGCTCCGTGACCTGAAAAAAAACAGTGTTAAGGGGGGATTGTGTGTCAGTGTGTTATTTCCTACCCACACACACATAAATCAAGCAGTCACTGGCATCACTTTTAAAAGAGGAAGAGAGATTGTGAGCCCTTTGATTGCTCCGTCCAATGTTTTCCTTTGTAAAGCTCCAGTGTCTTTGTATCAGTGTTTGCACTCGGTGAACTGGTGACCCTCATGGCCAATCACAGTCATTTCTGTTGAGCACATGAACACAGAGGCCAATCAGCTATGTTTAAGTATGCGCTCAACAGTGCTCAAATGTTAGCGGGAAATGAATTTTTTTTACACATTTTTTTTTTTTCAGTACAGAAATTCCAGTATCGTGTCAACACTACTCCCTCATACTGTAGGTGCTATTCTGCTATTGGCCAGAGTGAAAGAACACTACGTAAATGATCCACAAGAGGGGGGTCACACACTACATGATCTGACAACAACTCGTTCCCCAACAGCTCAGTCAAGCTACCAAACCACAGCCAATGAAATGTTGAGGGAGGAGCCGGCAGAAAAAGCTGAACACTATTGGCTGCTTGTCTGCTGATGACATCACTGACAGCGTTTCAAGCTTTCAAGGGAGCGTTTAAAAACATCAGCTGATGCATCAGCGGATCAATCGCTCATCTGCAAGGTTCAAGATGTGGCTTTAACACTAAAACTACCGAGGCAGTCAGAGAGTTTTTAATTTTTGTAATTTAATAACTCTTTGAAATAAAACTGACATATCTATAATACCCTGACGTTTCCTAAATATCTGTGCATTTCTTTCCAACATTGTCATTTTTTTAAATTACAAAACAGAAAAGAACTGAGTATTTCTACCTTTAATTACCATATAGGTCAAAATGACTGCATGCCTGTCTGCTTCTTTAAATATGCGTGCCTTTTTTGCCTAGAAACTTCCTGTTAACATAAACATAACTTTCCGATAGCAAAAACATAAATTTACTTCAGATATATCTTTCAAAACAGCATATTGTGTGCCGCGAAATAGCTCTGAAAGTAAAAATGAAAGCTAGGCCAAGACCTTTGTGGATGTTCTACTGTCTTAACTACATATTTATTATTATTATAGGTTGTATTACCAAAAAGATAATATTTGTAGGGTAATGGTGTCAGATAATATGATGACAGACATTCAAAGCTTTGAATGTAAATATGACGTGACAATATGATGTCTTATATGAGAACGGTCAGAATGAATGCTATGGTAATACTAATAGCAAAGACTATAGAATACACTTAAAGGGACTTTGCTAATAGTTATAGAATTCTAGTTCCACAGTTAATATAGCCTACTCTCATGTCCGTGTTAACGCAGAATGAAGCGAGTGCATCGATGCCCATTCTGACCAATCACAGACGTTTCTGTTGAGCTCCTGAGCACAATGGCCATTCAGCTCATGCTGATATGCTCTCATTGGCTGCAGCTCGTCATTACATCTGACCACACATGGGGTCGAGTCGGCCGACTGCTCTGGAATATTCAGTATGCTAGATATTGGATTTCCGTCTGCGAGGTGTCGGCGACGCGTCAGCGAGCGTCTTTGATGCTTTGTTCAGTAGTTCACACATAAAGACTGCAGAGCGCCGAGCACCCGCAGATTTTTCCCCGATCACAGCCCGATCTATCGGCGAGCTCGTTAACTTCCAAATCGGGCTCAAATCAGGCTTAAAATCCTGTTGTGTGAACTAGGCTTTAGTAAACAAAGACAAAAGATATTGGTCAAAACACATTTTGTTAGCAAAAAATAATAATCGTTTTCAGAATTAATATAAACATTCATTCTGTTGCAGAAAATCTGTTTTGTGAACTTTCAGAGAAATACCAGTAGATGGCTATGATTTGGTACAGAAAGATCTTTTCGTAATGTTTTAAAGGGCACCTATGATGAAAATCATCTTTTGTAAGCTGTTTGGACAGAACTGTGTGTATGTATAGTGTGTCCACAGTCATACTAGGGTGATATAAAGCCAATAAGTCTCTTTTTTTAAATTTCCTGACGTTACAATAGGATCCAAATCCCTCCCATTTTGAGGCCGACCGCAACTTGAAGTAAGAGTGCGGTTTCCCCGCCCACCGAATTGATTGACAGCCGTATATTAACATGTCTCCATAGTAACGCGTATAATCATATCAACAAGACAGGACGTGCGCTAAGCAACCGGGATCTGTTCAGCTCTCTGTGATCATCAATCATCATCAAATGTGATCAAGAATGAGTTTTACAAGTTAAAAACGTTTTTAAAACAGTGCATGTTTGTAATAAAGACAGTAAAATCTCTGTAATTCATCACCACAGCCGCGTGTCAGTACAATTATAAAAGAAGACGCTTCAATCCCGGTTTGTGGACGTTAAATCAGATTTATTTTGTACATTAACATAACGGATATCCATACAGCACTTGATATTAATGTATATCCTGTCACATTTGCTGTACAAAAACGTGCGGGCTGTGTGCGCGTGTGCGTGCGCTTGTGTGTGCGCGTGTGCGTGCGTGTGTGTGTGTGTGCTTGCATGCGTGTGTGTGTGTGTGTGTGCGTGCATGCGTGTCCGCTGTGTGTGTGTGTGTGTGTCTGTGTGTGTGTGAGCTTTGTAACGACATTGTGTGTGTGACTCATCGCAGAAAGGCTTGAATTAACTCCACAACAAATAGATCAAATAATCATTGGGAAAGTTCTTACCGTAGTATTTCTCACAAACAATACATGAGATCTGCTTCCTTCATCTCTGTCTGTTTATATAGGTATAATAAATAATCTGATGGGTGTTTTGAAACTTTACAGACACATTCTGGAGACACAAAAGACTTATCTTAAATCTTAAAAAAGGGGTAAAATAGGTGCCCTTTAAAACAACTTTTCTTTATTTGCCAAAAAATGTAAAAGGCATATTTAACTACGTTCATGATCTTAAATATCAGGACATTTGATTTTATTTCTTCACGTTTTAACTATTTTTGTTGGTTTAATATGAAGCAAACTAAACCTAAACTGAAACATACAGCAAATACAGCTAAAGTTGTATCAAAATACAAACTAATTTAAAAATGTGAATCCTAAAGCCTCAGAGTGAGGAAAATGACAACAGCAAATAAGAATCAGAATATCTGCCGAGATTTTCAGTCATTCATAGTGTTCATTCATTCATTCATTCATTTTCCTTCAGCTTAGTCTCTATTGCAGAGGTTGCCACACCACCAACTATTCCAGCATATGTTTTGTGCAGTGGATGCCCTTCCAGCCCCAACCCAGTGTTTCACCCATACACACTCATTTAGTTTATTCAATTCACCTATAGCGCATGTGTTTGGACTGTGGGGGAAACAGCAGCACCCAGAGGAAACCCACACCAACACGGGGAGAACATGCAAACTCCACACAGAAATGCCAACCGGCCTAGCCGGGACTCGAACCAGCGACCTTCTTGCTGTGAGGCGACAGTGCTAACCACTGAGCCACCGTGTCGCCCCATTCATAATGTTTTAAAGTTTAAATGCTTGCACATTGACATAGTTTTATTTTATTTTGTTTAGCTTGAATTAGGTTTAATTAGATGAGAAAAAAAACATATAACCTGTTTACAATAGTATGATCGTTACATAAATAAATGATAATGAAAAATAGCTATTAAAATTGCATTTTGCAAGAAATTTTATCACAATTCTCAGGGTCACAGATTTTGACAGTATCATGCAGCCCTACCATACAGCACACCACACCATTGATGGACATAAGCATGTTTGTTTCCTGTTGAACTCTGAGTGACATATTTCTTTGTCTTCTTTTCTTACAGTCCAGACGACATTGGCACATGCTGGTACATTCTGCTTTCCGGATCGGTCTTCATCAAAGAGTCCATGTTCTTACCACGCTCCAGGTATGCCTGTTACACATTCACCCCTCATTAGAAAACACACCCAATATACTCTTTCCGTTAACCTGTCATTTATATTGACCTTATATTAATTGTTGTCTTCCTCTGTCATTGTTGTCTATGCGCGACCCATACAACTGTGATAAAATCAATAAATCATTTTCATCCTGCAAAAATTTCCTTTATAATGGCATTTTTTTATTTTGATTGGTTATGAAAATGAAAAAGGGTTCTTTGAAGAGCTTTTCACTGGAAGGTTCTGTGGGAACCAAAACAAGGTTCTCCCGTGGCATCAATAGCATTGTTTTCATCCATCTATTTTCATGCACTTTTTTGGAACATTGCATAAAAAATGCTTAATGGAAATGCCAAGATCAATTTTGAAAATGCGCATAAAAACACATGCACACAACCGAGTAGGAGTAAATATGAATTTTGTCACTGTTTTGGAGCACACTAGCTTATACATATGCTTAAAACTTTCATACTGATGCTAACACATAAGAATTATATAATTAATTATAAATTAGTTATACTTATTTACATTTTACAGAACCTTTAAAAGCATAGCAAACCTTACAGAAACACTTGACAGAGATGCTGTAGATTTGGCTTTCAATGGGAATATATTATTTTATCACCATGGCAATGATAGAAGCAGGTCTGTCCTTCTCTCGCCGTCTCATATGGCTTCACTGAGAGAGAGAGCTGTGATGTGCTGTCTCTGTAATAGACTGTGACTCCAGTCAATCAAAACCAACAGGACAGCGATGCACTTCCTAAATGACGTCTTGAAAGTGCTCACAATTGGCCATTTTTCCTATTGTGAGGTTGCACAGCCTGTCCTGTTTGTGTGTATATGTGTGTATGTATGTGTATATATATATATATATTTTTTTTTGCAGAACTGCTGTACCATTTTTTATTTATTTATTGGTTGATGTAACAGGCACAATGCAGTATAAGATTGCTATAGCAGCCGATGCGCCACATATAGGCTTCTAGCCAATAGCTAATTTGCTGTCTTAATCCCTGCTTAGGCTTTTTATACACTAAAACAGTATAAATGTCTTCATAATATACATATAAAAATTACATTACCAATACAAAATACCAATACACAAACGACTGCATGAAAATCAGCGTTTACAAACCTGATTTCGTTTGAACCACCTTTTTTTAACTCTCTTTGAAATCTGTTTAAATCGCTTTGCCTTTTTAATTCAATCAGCAGGTGCACCTTGAACTGAAAATGTATACAGTGGTCCCTCGCTATAACACTGTTCACCTTTCAAAACCTCGCAAAATCACAGATTTTTTTGTGCAATTTGACATGTTCTTTTTTTTTAATTATTATTATAATTTTTTTAACAGTGCATTGTGTTCTGATTGGCTGTAGACCATTGTCAATCAATCTTCTCCGTGTCTCCTGTACAGTAAAGAATGCGTTCAGCTTGCCAAATTAACATAAATCTTCGATCGCTAGCAGTGTGAGTTTCAACAAGGATGCAAAAAGGGTTGTAACTATCCACAGCAAGACCATCGTAAAGGGGGTCGCACACTGGATGCGCCACTCATTTTTGAATTATAGGTTTATATCAGGGTACGCACACCGGCGCCGCAGGTCGGCGGCTGTCTACGACTCAGGAAACTGTTCATATTTCTGCCACGCCACAGAGTGCCATTCTGAATAGTTTAATTTTTAATAACATGCGAATGTGCGCGTCCGGTGTCAACTGTCATGTGTGTGGCGCATCCGGTGTGCGACCCCCTTAAGGATGGAGTCTGCTTTAGCTTTTGGATCAGT
Organism: Danio jaintianensis; assembly: GCA_903798115.1. Taxonomy (NCBI): domain Eukaryota; kingdom Metazoa; phylum Chordata; class Actinopteri; order Cypriniformes; family Danionidae; genus Danio; species Danio jaintianensis. The sequence continues at coordinate 4,211,720 of CAIGQV010016735.1, forward strand.
GACTGCAGGAAAAAGAACATTACGCTGGATGCCAACATTATCCGCACAAAAATTAAAAAGCTTTATGAACCTTTTGCTGACAGCGATGAATGTTTGCGCCTGACAGGTTTTGATCTTTGGTTTCATTCTATAATACTGGACTTATTAAACTTTGAGAGTGTTTAAACAAGAGAGAAAAGTGTGAAAATGTTAATGCCTGTCTGAGAAAAGTGTATAAAGTGTATAGAGAGGGGTTTTACAGCCTTAAAACATCTATAATAATTGTAAAAAATAAAGCTGACTACTTTGCGGATTTCACCTATTGTGGGTTATTTTTAGAACGTAACTCCCGCGATTAACAAGGGACCCCTGTATTGTGCAAATTTAGTTTTTGTGTTTGGTACTGTGCAGTTCAGATTGGTTACGCTTGTGGTAATCTCTTTACTGCTTGATTTTGTTATTAATTTGCATATCATTTCTGGAGGAAGACGATTTACACATTTAAAAATCATTTTAATAAGAGACACATGAACAAACTTTTCAAAACTAAGGATATTCTACTTTTGTAAAATATTGCAATGGTGCCATCTAATTGGTTTCCTGTCCAAAACTTTTAGTGTTTGTTTATATGGAGATGTAGCAGGTTTGATTGAGAGGCCTGACTCTGATAATCAGCTTCCTTTAGCACCACTTGCAGATTTATATCCCCCTTTTTTCTTTCCAAACCAAGAAAACTGCAGATTTTGTCTGAAGCTTCTGTTTATTGCACCTGAAGTTCTCATTCAGCGTGCAAGTGTTTAATTCCAGAGCGATCGCCGTCATTAAAAACGTAATGGTGTACAGAGAGCTGGCAGAAGTCTGGGTTGAGTCTGAGGTGGCATTTTAAAATGGCAGCGCCGGTACCACCTGGCACTCATGCCAGTGCTTATGCAACACGTCTGAGCACTTTAAATAATTATTGGAGGCTTAACAGTCTACAATACTTTCTATTGTTACAAACCTGATCCTTCACTAACTCCATTGTTTTCTTAAAGAGACTATATAAGCTATTTTAAAAGGTATTTATTTTTGTTTATTAGGGGTGCTAGAGTAGGTTCATTAATGCATTAACTAATACACCCTTATTGTAAAATGTTACCAAATTTGGTATTATTATTATTATTTTTTTTATTATAACATTGTCATCTCCGTGAAAACTACAAAATCATTTGTGAAAATGGAGATATTATGTGCATATGTAAGAAGTATTCATTCAGTTGGCATTCATTTTGCCCAAATGACAAAACTGCTGGTCTGGTCTTTTATTTTTTTTGGATTTTATTATTCAGGAGATATTTTTTTATTTTATTTTATTTTATTTTATTTTATTTTATTATTATTATTTTTTTTAGCAATTTATTTATTTATTTTTTAAATTTATTTTATTTTATGTATGTATTATTATTATTTTAAATTTTATCGATTTATTTATTTATTTTTAAATTTATTTAATTAATTTTGTTTTATTTTAATTTATTTATTGTTTTTAATTTTATATATTTGTTTATTTATTTATTTAAATTTTAAAATTTTATTTTTATTATTGTTTTTAATTTTAATTATTTGTTTATTTATTTTTAAATTAATTGAATTAATTTTAATTTTATTGTTTTTGATTTGATCTATTTATTTATTTTATTTTATTTTATTTTTTTTAGCTATTTATTTATTTTAAATTTAATTTTATTTATTATTGTTATTATTATTATTTTTAATTTTATTTATTTATTTATTTATTTATTTTTTTATTTTTTTATTTTTTTATTTTATTAATTCATTTTGTTTTGTTTTGTTTTATTTTGTTTTGTACATTTTTTAATTTTATGTATTTATTTATTTATTTATTTATTTTTAATTAATTGTATTAATTCATTTTGTTTTGTTTTATTTTATTTTGTACATTTTTAAATTTTATGTATTTATTTGATATATTTTTTATTTTATTTTATTTTATTTTAGTTTAGTTTAGTTTATTTTTGTGCCCAGTTTGTTAGAACTATGCAATTTGATCACTTTCAGAATTGTAAATATTTTCTGTAAATATACTTTTCATTAAATACCTTTTTAGGGTCATTCAGTTGGCATGTGCACATGTGTATCTTTTCAAAAATACCAAATTTTGCCAAAATGACAAAACTGCTGGTCTGGCATGTGATTTAATTAGTATGCAAAACATAAAACAGAACTCAAAGTAAAGCGGTTGTGTGCACAGCCACGCCTATAGTTTCAGTAAGATGCTCTTTTTCATCTCATTTATTTCTAATATTTAGCTTGTTCTCCACATGCAACAGACACTAGGGTGGTTTCCCCATAAATGTCCCATTCCTCCCTTTAGTGAAATGCATGAGAATATAATCTGTGACATCTGATAGTCGAGAGTTTCAGACGCTGTGAGCCGTTTCCCTGCGTGCTTCAACACGTCTGGTTTGTTGTTCAGCCACTTTGCATGCCGATCCCCAGACAACTGAAAACACAGCTGTTTGTTTGACAATCACGTTTATTTTTTATTGAGATGTAACAGAAATGTGACAATATAATAGATTACAGACACATTTATATTTGTGTTTTCTTTTTAAATGAAAGACAACAGCTCAAAACAACAACAGTTCAACAGCAACACATAATATAAAGGATACAGGTAAATAGAATAGCAAAAGAAAAAAGTGTGTGTGTGTGTGTGCGTGCGTATGTGTATGTCTGTATGCGTTTGTGTGTTGCTCCATCTGAGTGTGTGTGTGTGTATGTATATATATATTTATGTGTATGTATGTATGTATGTATGTATGTATGTATGTATGTATGTATGTATGTATGTATGTATGTATGTATGTATG
>CAIGQV010016735.1:4217821-4250976 GCA_903798115.1 Danio jaintianensis
TATATGACCATTTTGCTGTTTTTACTGTAACAAAAACCAGCCTTGGTGAGCAGATTATATATTTTATGTATTTGAAAGAAAAGTTTTTGGCTCACCAGGGTTGCATTTGTTTGATAAAAAATACTGGATTGTACTGTAAATTTGTAAAATTGTGAAATATTATTGCAATTTAATATAAGTGGTTTTCTTGTGAATATATGCTAAATGCTAATTTAGTCCTGTGATTTTAAAGCTGCATTTTCTGCATCTTTAGACCATCCTTCAATGTCACATGATCCTTCAGCTAAATATTCATTCAATTTTAATAATATATAATAATAAAATATAATAAAATATGAAATATCTGTTAAACTGTATAACATATGTATCACCATTTTGCTGTTTTTACCATAACAAAATCCAGCCTTGGTGAGCAGATAAGGAGGAGGCATTGGAGATGAATCCAAAGAATCTTGATGAACTCTGGGAGTCCTGCAAGAACGCTTTCTTTGCCATTCCAGATGACTTCATTAATAAGTGATTTGAGTCATTGCAGAGATGTATGGATGCTGTCGTCCAAGCTCATGGGAGTCATACACAATATTCATTCTTTTTCCACTGCACCATGACGTTATATTCTATACTGTACATTATTTCTGTTAAGTGACAAGACTTTTGTCTAAGCAAAGTCAGACCTTACTGTCCTAATTAAATAATTAAAAATCAAGCATGATCATATTTTATTGGTAAAATAAGCGTAATCTAGAGGCCTTTGCCTTTCATATAAGCCCCTTCTGATACCAAATGATCAACTAGAAGTCAAGTTAGTATTTGTTGTTCCTAAAACTTGGATAGAGACTTTTGTCAGGTAGTGTATACACATGCGCACGCACGCACACACGCACAAACACACTTCAATTGTACTGTTTTTGCTATAGAAATGTATTAGTATGTAATAGTCTAGTTCTACCAAAACCCAGCCTTTGTGTGCAGAAAGGGCTTCTTTCAACACACACACAAAAAAGCAATTGTTCCAAATAATGTGGTGAAAATGCTTCTGTATCCTTGTTTTTTTCCCCAGTTCAGATTGTATGTTGTGGTTTAAAGTAAGCCTGGAGTCTGTGATTTTCAGTGTGGTTTTGGACTGTTTGTGATGAACGCTGAATGAAAAGTCTTGGTCTTGAGGTTTTGTGTTTGGATTAGAGTCATTATAACACACAGAGACTCATTGTGTGTGGTCTTACACAGAGTCAATCCCACCTGTTAGTGCTGCTATATTAGTTAGTTAGCAGATCTGCCAGCTGCGCCAGGACAGTAACCAGTACAGTGAACCAGCTTTACTTGATGTGATCATGATATTGGTGTGTGCGTGTGTGCATGCATGTGTGTGCGTGCGTTCGTGTGGACTTTGGACTGAAGTGTCTCTTGGCGGCTCATTCAGCTGTTAAAAGTGTCTTGCGAACAGCTCTTATAGTACCTGATGAACCCTGATGAAAGGTGAAGTGTGGCACAAAGTTATTTATTCTATTTACCATTAAAGGTGCCATATACTGCATTGGTTTAATAAGTAAAATTGTTCTCTGGTATCTACATAGTAGGTTTATGGCTTTGGTAAGTTCAAAAAATCTCCAGAAAGGGTTTTCTAACTCATTTATTACTCCATAAAATATTCATAAAATCAGAAGGTCCATGATTGACCATATATGGCTCGTTTCGTGAATATTAATATTATGCGTTGTGTCGTGAGACCGATAGAGATGTATGGCATTGAATTTGTATTTATAAAACAAATATATATACTTCAACTGTAAGGAAAAATTTACTTAGAAAATAGAATAAATATATAAAAATATTTTATTTGCACATATATATAATTCTTTTTGTTTGTTTTTAATTATCATTATTGATGTAATAGTAATTAAATTACATTTTCCATAATGCAGTGTATTAATGACAATACATTTTAAACTACAAAGTGTTAAATTTGTGTACATTTATTACAATTTAAAGGCTCCTCTCAATAAGAAAACAGTTATTTTAGAACTGTAATACTATTCCACAATTGAACAGATTTTACTCTATTTTTTGATTAAAAAATGCAATAGATTTGGCTTCTTTTTGGCTTGTGCTTACAGTTTCTAAACATTTTTTGACTGCTAGTGTATTTCTATACACTGTAAAAAAAACTTCATGCTGCCTTAAAGTTATTAGTTGAATCAAATTAACTTTTCTAGTCATCTCAACTTTCATTCATTCATTCATTTTGCTTTGGCTTAGTCTCTTTATTCATCAGGGGTCGCCACAGTGGAATGAACCACCAACTTCTCCAGCATATGTTTTACACAGCGGATGCTCTTTCAGCCGCAACCCAGTACTGGGAAACACCCATACACACAAATTCACACACACACACACACACACTCATACACTACGGCCAATTTAGTTTATTCAATTCACCTATAGCGCATGTCAATGGACTGTGGAGGAAACCGGAGCACCCGGAGGAAACCCACACCAACACGGGGGAGAACATGCAAACTCCACACAAAAATGCCAACTGGCCCATGCCGGGACTCGAACCAGCGACCTTCTTTCTGTGAGGCGACAGTGCTAACCACTGAGCCACCATGCCACCATTATCTCAACTTATGTCAATCAAACCAACTAGAAATATTAAGTTAAACTGTGTTGAAATCTGATTAACTTATTAAAATAAGGTAAAGCAGCATAAAAATATTAGTTGTCTTGACTTTTTGTCATTAGACTTCTTGCAGTGTATAAATGTGTGTTCCTCCCTTCACTCCTCATGTGCTGAATGGGGTTTTCTGTGTTCTGCTCACTGTGAGTCTTTCAGGAGTCTGATGTCACTGGAGTTTTCCAGTCAGAAACAGTGCTGGAGTGTGTTCAGATTGCCACTATTTAACGTTTTGCTCTGGTTTCTCCTGTAGTTTTGGGAAGAGGTCTGCCGGGAGTCTGCGTCGCGGATGCGAGTGCATCGTTCTGGAGCCGTCCGAGATGATTGTGGTGAGGAAACTTCATCTGAATTTATTCTCTCATTCATCACAGTGTGTAATTGCAGTTTTGTGCTCTAGTTTGGTGGTTTCGATTAACATTATAATTTACTATTCCAGTGCTCACCAAAAAACCTGCTTCCATTTATCTGCACTAGTTTAGCTAAGATTAAAACATTTTTCAGCTTTAATTATCATGTTGCTTTTTGTTTGAGACCGACTGCACATTCAAACACTCTGAAAAACAAGTCTCGGTGTAGTCAGCCGGATTATACAGGGTTTTGTGAATGTTTTAACAATGCAAGTGCTTTAATTCAGTGTCATCTCCAGCTATAAATATTAGTTATAAATAGTTTATAAGTTTATGGTCTTCAGTATTTGGGACATTAAAGGAAAGCAGCTGTCTGAACACAATCCATGATTTTAGTGTGTTTTATCACATACATCAGAAAAAATAAGAATAGTATTTCAAATGACTTTTTATTTTGTTATTTTGTTTTTGATGTTTTGATGTTTTTATTTTATATTAAAATTTTCATTCATTCATTCATTCATTTTCTTTTCGGCTTAGGCATTAATCTGGGGTCGCCACAGCGGAATGAACCGCCATATTCAAATTTATTTTTTATTTAATTATATTGTTTATTTAAATTTGAATTACATTTAATTATTTATTTTAATTATGTAATTCTGTTTACTTTTAATACTTGTAGATAATCTTTGTCTTATTTTATTTATTTATTTTATTATTTATTTATTTATTTTATTTTATAAATTTTTAAATACGACTTTTCCACATTCATCATAATTGTTATTTTTATAGTAGCTTTCCAATGATCTTATTTTGGTGTTTTGTTTTGTATTATTAAATTGTTTTATTTTATATTTTATTTTGTTTTTATTATTTATTTATTTTATACTTTAAAAAAATAATTTAATGTTGTTTCATTTTATTGTTTAATTTTAATATTTTTAGATATTTTTACTTATTTTATTTATTTTATTAATTTTATATTATTTTTTTATTTAAATTTTTTTTTTTATACTTTTCACTATTTATCATATTTGTTTCTATTACTAACAACTATATTTGTAATAAGTGGAGAAATGTCTTTTTGCCGAGCTTAGTTTTGCATTGCATCGGTTGAGCCAGACTAATGTTGCATTTACTCTCCAATTCTGTAATCATAAATGTCATATAAATGTTTCTGAACTCCTCCACATCCGTCTCTCTTTTGGTTTGATTTTGGCATCTTGTTTACATTTTACCACAAGCTAATTTCATTCATTCAGCTCCTCTTAAATTACTCAACCCACTGTGGTTATGCTTCAACACGGCCTCCATTTAATGCTCTCATCCTGCCAAAAAACTCTAATGATTATGTTTAGGAACCCAAAACTCTTCCATTCATTTTAATATATTCCATATTCACTTCATCATGATGTGTGTTCACAAGTACAGTAAAAACCATTCGTATCTACATTTGCAGCTTTGGATATACACTCACCGGCCACTTTATTAGGTACTAGTGCCGGGTTGGACCCTCTTTTGCCTTCAGAACTGCCTTAATCCTTCATGGCATAGTTCAAACAAGGTACTAGAAATATTCCTCAGAGATTCATATTGACATGATAGCATCACACAGTTGCTGCAGATTTGTTGGCTGCACATCCATGATGTGAATCTCCTGTTCCACCACATCCCAAAGGTGGTCTATTGGATTTAGATCTGGTGACTGTGGAGGCCATTTGAGTACAGTGAACTCATTGCCATGTTCAAAAAAACCAGTCTGAGATGATTCGCACTTTATGATCAGAAGATGGGTACACTGTGGTCATTAAGGGATGGACATGGTTAGCAACAATACTCAGGTAGGCTGTGGCGTTGACACAATGCTCAATTCGAGGTATTTGGCTTTACGTTTTGGGTGTTAAAAAAAGAAGAAGAAGAAAAAGACAAAAAAAAAAAAAAGACAAATAAACGGACTCGACTCTAAGGGTTCATAAAAGTGAATTTTATTTGTCCAGTGTTCTTTTATGTTACGTCAATTGTACTAATGGGCCCAAAGTGTGCCAAGAAAATATCCCCCACACCATTACACCACCACCAGCAGCCTAAACCGTTGATACAAGGCAGGATGGGTCCATGCTTTTATGGTGTTCATGCCAAATTCTGACCCTACCATCCGAATGTCGCAGCAGAAATCGAGACTCATCAGACCAGGCAACGTTTTTCCAATCTTCTATTGTCCAATTTTGATGAGCCTGTGCGAATTGTAGCCTCAGTTTCCTGTTCTCAGCTGACAGGAGTGGCACCCGGTGTGGTCTTCTGCTGCTGTAGCCCATCCGCCTCAAGGTTGGACGTGTTGTGCGTTCAGAGATGCTCTTCTGTATACCTTGGTTGTAACGAGTGGTTATTTGAGTTACTGTTGCCTTTCTATCAGCTCAAACTAGTCTGGCCATTCTCCTCTGACCTCTGGCATCAACAAGGCATTTGCGCCTTATTTCCTTTTTTTCAGACCATTCTCTGTAAACCCTAGAGATGGTTGTGTATGAAAATCCCAGTAGATCAGCAGTTTCGGAAATACTCAGACCAGCCCGTCTGGCATCAACAACCATGCCACGTTCAAAGTTACTTAAATCACCTTTCTTCCCTATTCTGATGCTCTGTGTGAACTGCAGCAGATTGTCTTGACCATGTCTACATGCCTAAATGCGTTGAGTTGCTGTTGGACAGTTGTACCTAATAAAGTGGCCGGTGATGGTATACACAGGAGGACTCATTCATTTGATCGAAAGTGACCAATGTTGATGATATTAATAATAATTTTTATTTTGTACATAAAATTACGTTTGCAAAGAAGAATGAATTTTCAATGCCACACGATCACTGAGAAAAATACATTCTAATATGCTAACTTGGTGCTCAAATAAAAATTATTAAATGCAAGTTATGTATTTATTTAAATGTTTCACATAACTTTTGTGGAAAATAAAATGTTAAAATATGGGTAATATATTTGTCTGTTTTCACTTTTTCTTTTTATATATTTCTGTAAAAATTAAACTGTATGCTTATTCTGACCTGAGATTATTAACATATATAAAAGTTAATAAATGTTAAAAGTTATTAAAAGATTAAAAGCTGACACCACATTCTTGCTGACAAATGGGCAAAATCCATAGACTGTAAAAGATATGGATTTAGTATCCGTGACGTCACCCACAGGTTTCTGAAGAGCACAAATGAAGCTACAAGTAATCGTGGCCAAATGTAGCCATTTTATTTGTGCGTCATCGCACCGACTGGGCGTAACCGAAAAAGGGCAAAGAGGTGGAGTATGAGGGAAGCTACAGGTGCCTGCTAGCATTTTGCTTAGACGGGATTTTCTTTGGGTGAAACGCTTAATACTTCATTACCTGCGATTCGTTTGTGTTCTGACCAAATGTGCTTGGTTGTAGACTATATCAATAAAGTGTTTAGTCTTTTAAAAACACTGTTGTAATACATTGATTTATCTAATACATTGTATTTTTCTACAGAAGGAAAATGCTAATCACTTCCAAATACTTCAAATATAGTCTTTGTTCGTAAATGCAAGGCTGTTTATGAAATCCAGGCATAACACTGTATGACAACATTTCAGATGACTGTTCTAGAGCCTACAGCTAATCAATCTGTCAAATTCTGGAGTGCATTCAAGTTTTAAAGAAAATTGTAAATGATAAATTATGTTAAATAAATACATTTATAGATATGATATATAAGTATATAAGAATTTCACTCACCTGGGAAATGGAGGCCACTTGAATGGTTTGTGAGCACAATTAAGTGCACACAGCATGCCATATTATCTGATAATTGTAAGAAATAATTCCAAAAAGCAATTTATTGTGTAAAACCGCATAAAACAAAACAAAAATACGCTGTACATGCCGAGTTCAGCGGCTAATCAGCCGGAATCAGCTGAGGTGACGTGACGGCGACCTAAGAGGCCTAGCTGGCCACGCCCTTAACTATGCAGACTTAATGTAACTTAATATAAACGAAACGGATGAGTTATAAAAAAATCCCCCCCCCCCTCACAGTTGTCATGAAGGGTAATATTAGCCATATAGACCAAAATCGTTCTTTGTACCAGGCTGTAAACACCTTTTTTTCTGCTGTTAAGTTGGCCATTTTAACATTGGGCTCAACAGAAATGTGCTCTATTTCGGACCCAGGACTAGCGGAATTTCCATGAATTCGTTTCAGTTACTTTTGTATTAGCTTCACAAGGGAGAGAGGGAGAGCGGGATATTGCTGCTTGGTAAAATCTAGTGATTTAAAAGATGATGACCATATACAAATATTGCTTAAGGGGGCTAATATTGATCTTAAAATGGTTTTTAAAAAAAAATCAAAAACTGCTTTTATTCTAGCCGAAATAAAACAAATAAGACTTTCTCTAGAAGAAAAAATATTATAGGAAATACTGTGAAAAAATCTTTGCTCTGTTAAACATCATTTGGGAAATATTGGAAAAAATTCACAGGAGGGCGAATAATTCTGACTTCAACTGTACATGATGATATTCTGTGTTTTTGGGCGATGTCCGCTGTCCTCAATGGCGGATTGTGTCCTCGTTGAGTAACTGGTGTGTTATTACTGGCTGCTGCTGCTCTGTAATTACGGCTGAAGCAGGATACAGATACTGCACTCTCACTCGCTCACACCGCCCAATATATTCCCAGTGCCGCTCGCTCGCTCGCTCACTGCCAGTTGCCATAGCAGCGGTTGGTACGGCAGCGAGAGATTTGATGTGTAATCCCAGCGGCGGAGTGGGTGTGAAATCCGAGGCTGCAGCAAAATAAAACACATGGATAATCATGTCACAGTTTATGGCGTAATGTCACAGCAGCCGACCCTTTTTGTATGCAACTTACAGCCATCATGTGTGTGATGATGCCATCTTGGCTCACTGACATTTATTTGAGTTTAAGCAAAGAGGATGTGGGAAATACATGGTTTGATTTGGGATTTGGGAAGGTTTTGTTTTATTTTATTTTATTGTATTATTTTTTACATGGTTTGATTTGTGAAGATCACTAGTTTTTTATTTTATTTTTTAATTTAATTTAATAAAATGTTTTAATTCATTTTATATATATATTTTAATTTAATTTAAATAAGAATTATTAATTGCTATTTCATTTAATTTTAGTGTTTTAAATATATTATTTATTTATTTTTTTTTTTTTATTTAATTCAAATCAATGACATAGTGAGCAACATTAAAGGGTTAGTTCACCCCAAAAATGTCAAATTTACTTTGCATTTACTCTCCCTCAAGTTTAGGCAAAGAGTGGTCCAGAAAATACATGACATTTGATTTGTAAAAATCTCTAGTTTTTATTTTAATTTTTATTTTATTTTATTTTAATTTGTTTTGTTTTGTTTTGGATTTATTCCCTATTTATTCTATTTTCTTTACATTGATCAAATCAATGACTTAGTGAGCAACATTAAATGGATAGTTCCCCCAAAAATGATAGTTCATTCATTCATTTTCCTTCAGCTTAGTCCCTTTATTCATCAGGGGTCGCCACAGCAGAATGTACCTCCAACTTATCCAGCATATGTTTTACACAGCAGATGCCCTTCCAGCTGCAACCCAGTACTAGGAAACATGCATACACACTCATTCACACACAAACACTACAGCCAATTTAGTTTATTCAATTCATCTATAGTGCATGTCTTTCAGGCCCGTAGCCAGCCTAGTGAAAGCGGGGGTTCTTTTTTTCTAAAAGTGGACCTTTTTTGCATTTTTTTCCCCAACATTTTGTATTTGATTAAGAAGTTTAAATACACCATTTTGGTGACATATTATGAAATATTTTGTGCTGGATTAGCTTGTCTTGTGGAATCACGTGCATTCTTTTTGCATATGTATATATATATATATATATAATGGCACATTTCTAGATTAATGCTGTAGCGCCAACATATAAGGGGCTTGATTTAAAGGGATAGTTCACCCTAAGATAATTTACTCACAATTACTCTACCTCAACTGGTTCCAAACATTTAATACTTTTCATTCTTCTGTTGATCACAAAAGAAGATAATTTGAAGAATGTTGAGAACCAGTAGCCATCCATAGTAACGGGGGAAATACACTATGAAATGGATATTGTTTTAAACCTTTCTTTAAAATATCTTCTTTTGTGTTCATCAGAATGAAGAAACTCAATTAAGTGAAGGGTGAATAAATGATGACAGAATTCAAATTTTTGGTTCATGGATGCTTTTTTTTATTTTTTTTTTATTCATCTTTTTTAATAGTTTTCCTCTGGTGCATGACAAAATAATACAAACACATATTACAAATGATCACTGGCAGGCCTACTAAATGTAAAGCCAGGATGTATACAGTGCTCAATATGGACAATATTATAAAGAAAACCTTCTGAGTAATTTTAAATTGTGTTATAAGACATCGTCACATAAGACCAAAAGTCTTCCCACACTGGGATACACACAGGGACCTGCTTTGTCCTTATTATGTAATTTGTAAAATAGCCGTTCATACGAAGCTGTTTTAGTCATTATATTGACCCATTCTTTTAACTCTGGAATTTAGGGAGTGTTTTAAGACGACTCTAGCTGTCACTGAAATCCCCACCATGATCACTGTGAACTCTCCTTTTGTAATATTTGGCATCTGTTCCCTATCTTCCAGTAAGCATAACCTTGCTGACAGTGGTATTAATGTTCCAAGCCATTTACTCAGAATATTTAGGGTTTGGTGCCCAAAAGGCTGAATTAGTGAACAGTCCCAAATACAGTGAATACATGTGCCCCTCTCTTTTTGACATTTCCAATAAACATTATTATTTGCCAAACCCATTTTATTGAGTCGAACAGGTGTGAAGTAAAACTGGTGTACAATTTTATGCTGTGTAAATTGTCCTCTAGCTTCTCCATATTTACCAGTATTTGACAAAATACTTTTCCATTCCTCATCCCCGTTCATGGACGCTTTTGATGATGAAAGCATGACGGCTGGTTATGCAATCATCAATATTTATAAACAAACTGCGTCACCTGGCCTGCTTTTTTAAAAAATTAGTTAAAAGTAGTTAATATATTCGGGCGTCACGGTGGCACAGTGGGTTACTGGTTCGAGCTGTGTCAGTTGGCATTTCTGTGTGGAGTTTGAATGTTCTCCCTGTGTTGGCGTGGGATTCCTCCGGGTGCTCCGGTTTACCCCACAGTCCGAAGACATGCGTTATAGGTGAATTGGGTAAGCTAAATTGTCCGTAGTGTATGTGTGTGAATGAGTGTGTATGGGTGTTTCCCAGTGATGGGTTGCAGCTGGAAGGGCATCCGCTGCGTAAAACACATGCTGGATAAGTTGGCGGTTCATTCTGCTGTGGCGACCCCAGATTAATACAAGGAATAAGCCGAAAAGAAAATGAATGAATGAATGAATGAATGAATTAATATATTCAGATACACAAGATCAATATTATCAATGAGCAACAGGTTAGAGGGAAAAAGGAAAATGAGAAAATAATAATCATAAAAATAAACGAATAAACAAAAATATATATTAATAAAATAGTGATAATAAATAGTGATTAAATATGTAAAAAAAGCAACAAAAAAAAAAGTGTCACCTGACCTCCTGTCCAAGTCCACTCTTGCATTTTTGTCATCAAAAGCGACCGGACTACAATCGGACTACAGTCGCACATACACAAAGAAATGTTTAACCAGGCTGTGGATTAAAGCTAATAATATTGTAAGTAATGTTCAATTTCTTACACGAGCTGATCGTTTTGCTTCACACGACCTCAGTGTGTCATCAGGAGCCACGGCTATTGATTTGGACTCATTTGTATGTGTTTATTTTGAATCTAAAAAACCTGTCACCATTCACTGCCATTATATGAATCGCCAGAGACCACAGTTTCAGCTCAAAGTTTTCAGCTTCTTTAAAGTTCGTCTGAAGAAAAAAACTCACCTGCATCTAGGCATGTCACGATATCTATTTTTTGTGTTACGATGTATAGCAACAATATTTATTGTGATTAACTATATAATTGTCAATTTAGGACCATTTTGACACTATAATAGCATCATAATGCAAGTACACTCTTCCAAAGAACACCTAATTTTTTTATTCTTAAGAATATTTCATTTAATTAGTCATTTTAACAATTTATCAAAATCAGGCATAGGAATCAGAATGTGAAAAAGCATATCCTAAACAAACAAGTAAATAATAATAATTATAAATGTGAAAACAAATGTTGAAGGTAAAAAGAACTAGAAACAAGTAACAGATCTATTTTCAGTCATGCACCCATATGAAAATATACTATAGGAAATACTATAGTGTTTCTTTTAACCACACTGACACTGACACCTCCAATAGAGATAGAGATGTTGCGCAATCAGCTAAAATGTTGCTAGAATTGTTTTTATATATGAGCGATATATATATTGCATCACCATATCTTATTGAGGACATTTCCACGTGTTGTGCGATAAGTCCATATATTGATTATTGTGACAGGCCTACCTATATCTTAGATGACTTGTGGGTGAGTAAATTAACAGGAAAATGTCATTTGTGAGTGAACTATCCCCTTTAACCCCCCCTCCCTCCCCCCAAAAATAAAAAACTAAAATAATTGGAATAAAACAATACTTCATTGCATCATAAAATATGCATGTTCACGAGTACAGAAAACCACTTCCTGTCTATATTTGCACTCGATGACTGATCTGGGAAATGAATGGAAAATGCATTCGTGCAAATCTGTAGATTAATGCACGTAACGTGCAGGATTCACATGCACCACATTTCTTTTCTGTCTCTTTCTGCACCTCTCTTTGACGTAGGCGTTTGAGGCTCAGCCCACACACACATACACACACACACACACCCACTGCTATTTTTACACAGCGCCAGTGAGAGAGGCGGGTGGGGGGGGTGAGGAGAGAGAGAGTCTGACTCCAATCTCTCCTCCGTTTGCAGGTGGACTATATGGATGAGAATGAGGAGTATTTCCAGCGGCAGGCATCGCACAGACAGTCACGCCGACGCTTTCGCAAGATCAACCAGAAGGGTGAGCGGCAGACCATCATCGACACCGTAGACCCCTATCCCGCTGGCAAGCCCCCCGTGGCGCGGGGATACCATACGGTCAGTGGTGTTTTAACACTATACCTGTGCTGCTTGTCTGTTATGACTGACTCACCTGTCCGGATCTGCTTTCCTGGTTGTTGACGTGCTGCTGGGTGTTTCGTTGAGAATGCTTATTTTTATTTTGCTGTCCTTATTTGTGCGTTGAGATGAAGGGTTGATCATAGTCTGATACTGCAGTGTACACTGAACAAAATGATTCATTGGATTTACACATTTATTTTAAGGTAAATGGTTGCAAACAGTTTACATGGGCTAAATTTAAATGAACAAATAACATTTAGTAATGTTCAACTTAATTTGTTTAAATTCAACCCAAATAAACTGTTTGCAACCACTTACCTTAAAAAAAATAGAGTAAATCCAATGAATTTATTGTATTTCATAGTATAGCTGTTAGTGTATGCACTGGATTAACAATGATAAATGGTTTGTGTATTAAATAGTTATGCTGTTAAAGGGATAGTTCACTCAAAAATTACAATTCTGCAATCATTTATTCACCCTTAACTAGTTTTTTTTCTTTTTCTTCTGTTGAACAAAAAAAGAGATACTTTGAAGAATGCTGGTAACCATTGACTTTCATAGTATTTTTTTTTTTTCAATTTCCAATGATAAGTATTAAATTATGTATTGAATAATCTGCTTAAAGGCAGAGTTCACTCAAATTACAATTCTGTAATCATTTATTCACCCTTAAATAGTTTTATTCTGTTGAGCTCTAAATAAGATACTTAGAAGAATGCTGGTAACCATTGACTTCTATAGTATTTGTTTGTTTAGTTTTTTTCAATTTTCAATGATAAATGGTTTGTGTATTAAATAATTATGCTGTAACAGGGATAGTTCAGCCAAACATTCTGTAATCATTTATTCACCCTTAACTATTTTTTTTTCTGTTGAACACAGAAGAAGATACTTTGAAGAATGCTGGTAACCATTGACTTCCATAGTATTTGTTTTTTCTATTATGAATGTCAATGGTTACACTTCAAAAACAATTTTTTGTCTTGTTTCTAGCCAAAATTAAATTTAGTAATGCTCAACTTAATTTGTTTGTTTAAATTCAGCCCATATAAATTGTTTGGATCCAGTTACCTTAAAATAAATGTAGTAAATCCAATGAATCTTTTTTTAGTGTAGTATTGATATATTTCATAGTAGGTATTTGTACTGGATTTCCAATGATAAATGGTTTGTGTATTAAATAATCATGCTGTAAAAGGGATAGTTCACCCAAATATTACAATTCTGCAATCATTTATTCACCCTTAACTATGGTGAACACAAAAGAAGATACTTTGAAGAATGATGGTTCCCATTGACTTTCATAGTATATGTTTTTTCTGTTATGAATGTCAATGGTTACACTGCAAAAATATACAAAATCTTGTCTTTTTGTTCAGAAATATGTCAAAATTAAGTGAGTGTTTCCTTAAAACAAGCCAAATAATCTGCTAATGGGGTAAGCAAAGTAATCTTGTTTTCACTTTGAAATAAGATTATTTTATTTACCCCATTGGCAGATAATTTTTTAGGAAACACTTAATTTTGACTAATTATTTTTGAAAACGACAATATATATTTTTATTTTGTGTATTTCTTTTCAAATTCATAAAGGTTTGAAGACACATGAGGGTAAGTGAATAGTGAGTTCATTTACATTTTTTGAGTGAACTATCCCTTTAAGTATTGAAGCTGTAAAATGATAGTTCATTCATCCATTAATTTTCCTTCGGCTTAGTCCCTTTATTTATCAGGGGTCGCCACAGCGGAATGAACCGCCAATTTATCCAGCATATGTTTTACACAGCGGATGCCCTTCCAGCTGTAACCCAGTACTGGGAAACACCCATGGACTCTCACATTCACACTCATACACTACGGCCAATTTAGCTTATTCAGTTCACCTATAGCGCATGTTTTTGAACTGTGGGGGAAACCGGAGCACCTGAAGGAAACCCATGCCAACACGGGGAGAACATGCAAACTCCACACAGAAATGCCAACTGACCTAGCCGGGACTTGAACCAGCAACCTTCTTGCTGTGAGACGACAGTGCTAACCACTGAGCCACCATGTCGCCTCTAAAATGATAGTTTATAAGGACAATTCTTAAAGGGATAGTTCACTCAAAAATGGGAATTTGCTTTTTTGAATGAAATATTAGTAACTATGGCAGTCAGTGAGTATCAGTTAGGAACATTTTTCTAAATATCTTCACATACATGTTTGGAAAAACCTGCGGTTGAGTTAATGGTGAATAAATTCTCAATTTTGAGTGAATTATCCTTTTGATAATGTCATCAGCGCATAAACAGTTTCTAATTAAATGTCATAACTTTATTAAATCTTGATGTTTCTTGTCTCTATGGTATGTAAATAGTGCAAGAGAATAATACATCTGTTATACATAAATAGGTAAACAACCTTTGTACTGCCCAAATTATTTACTCAGTGTTTTGATTTAAGCTAATATTGGATCTTATTATAATAGTCCTCCATCATATTTTTAACCCTAACTGATGTAGTGTGAAGGTTTTGTTTCTTAAACAGCCATTTCAGCAGATATATCTCATGACCATATTGCAGGAGGCCAATGCCAACATTCATTGGGCTCAAACTGTGAAAGATGGCTTCATTTTCACTTATGAATTGAACACCAATCGATCATCTTCAGCTTTGATTATGGTGTGGATTTGTCATGGCATTGCTTCAACAACCGTATGCAATGTCACAAAGTTTATTTACATCAAGAGTTGCACTGATTAAATGGCTGTTTAAGAAATTAAACCGTTTCAGTTGGGGCTAAAAGAATAGTTGCAAACACATAACATGCAGAAACATCATCACTGCCATGAACATCCAGTCATAGTCCAGGGAAAGAGAATTCTGTCCTAACAACAAGTGAAGTGACAAGATTCCAGTGACAGTAATTTTGGCATCTGCACTAAATGCAAAGAGACAAACACATTTAAATACTAGCCATTCATTTAAATACCAGCCACTGCACACAAGATAGTTTTTAATCTAATTGATACATATTAAACCTCTTGATTGATGAGTGATTGATGTTGTTGGTTTGTCACAGTTCTGACTTTCATTATCACACCGTTTGCTAGTTATTTTATTTTCAAGATCTGAGGTTAACAGTCTCTGCTGCTGCTTTTAGTATATGACAATATATGTCACGTGAAATTGTATTCAATCTCACATTTCTAGCATTTAACACAGAATAAAGCACATAATCTGTAGCTGAGGTGATCATTGTCATTGTTGTTTATGCTGTGGCGATGTTGTGGAAATAGAAAGCATTTCCAAAACCAGATGGTTAGGATAAAAACTCATTTTAACATGGAAAAGATACCTTTTATCGCATGTTGCAGTGTCGCGTGTTGTTATGACACATACGAATTGTTGTTAAACACATTAAAATAATGTTGGAAATATATTGCTGAAATAAATTATTAAGACTATGAAGTATATAGACTTGTAGACTTGTAAACCGTTAAACAGTTTTTACTGTGTTCAAGATTTTTTGGGCGGGGCTAAAAAACACTAACAATATAATAACTACTGCATATTAACATCATTGGTTCTCCTGCTTAATCTTGAGTTACTCTCACTGTTCGTTACTACAGTCTACATGTTGCTAGCTATCAGAATACATACAATTTAAAAACAGGGAGTGTTCAAAACAAAATGCGCATCAAAAAATGCATGCAAACATAAACCGCTTTTTAAAAAATCTCACCGAAACTTACGCTTTCATTGCTAAGCAACCATGAGACACACTCGCCTTGAAGATTGAAGCCAAGTAAGCTAACGTTATTAGAGTTAGCAGGCGGCACAGTGGCTCAGTGGTTAGCACTGTCGCCTCACAGCAAGAAGGTTGCTGGTTCGAGTCCAGTTGGCGTTTCTGTGTGGAGTTTGCATGTTCTCCCCGTGTTGGCGTGGGTTTCCTCCGGGTGCTCCGATTTCCCCCACAGTCCAAACACATGCGCTATAGGTGAATTGAATGAACTAAATTGACCGTAGTGTATGTGTGTGCATGTGAGAGTGTATGTTTCCCAGTACTGAGTTGCGGCTGGAAGGGCATCCGCTGTGTAAAACATATGCTGGAATAGTTGGTGGTTCATTCCGCTGTGGCGACCCCTGATGAATAAAGGGACTAAGCCGAAGTAGAATGAATGAATCATCCATTCATATTTGACAGTTCAGAGATGTCAGCTTTCCTGTGAATGGGTGTGGTTTCAGCCAGTGGACACGGCCTATAATGGACCCAAACTTTTATTTTCAGGCAGCCAGCTCAAGCGCTTTCTGTGAACTGTCATGCCATTACAAAATCGCCATGTTTAAGATTTCTTTAAAAATCTGTGATCTTCACTGCTTGACTTGAATATGATATAAAGTGGGTCTCAGAGCAGACAAGAAGCACTGAATTAAAGTCCATTGTTCCCCACCATGTCTTTAAAATATGTACATTTATTTGACCACATTATTTTCAATGAAGTTTTTACGCTCGCCTGCTGCTCCTGACGGCACTTGCGTTTAAACGATCTTTCATCTCGTTTTACTCTTGAACAACTAAACGAATGCTTACATCTATTTAACTGATTATATTTTAAGTACCTTACAAAATCCATGCTGTAAAAGGAATCTTATGAAATTGGAAATAGTCACACAAACCTTTTACCGGAAGTTTATCAGTGGCTGAAAAACACTTGCTGTGCATATAGCCCATCTGAGAGCAGAGAGAAAAGTGTATTAACCTGAAATCTGGTAACATCAACCACTTCTCTATCCTCATGTTACCAGTGTGCAGGAACAGGGCTTCCATCTCCTTCCTATGAACTTTACTCAACTAATAGATTTGTGTTTGTTCTGCTCTTACTGTAGCAATCTGATCATTTAGCTACTGCGTCCTCATTCTCATGCGATTGTTCATTAGTTAAGCTCTTTTGACAACATCTGTGACCATTTTTGTCAGTTCGTAAAATTGAACAAAAAATCTACGTAATTATAGCAATGGAAAATGAAAAGTTGCTATTTTCTAGGCTGATATGTCTAGGAACTACACTCTCATTTTGGCGTAATAATCAAGTAACTTTGCTGTCGTACAATGGCTGCAAACAGGCGCAATAATATTATGCAGATTCTAGCTTGTGGTTCAAGTGGAGGGCTTAGTGCTGGGGACTAATTTCATTTGCTGTGTAATATTATTGTACTACTGCAGCCATGGTACATTAGCAAAGTTCTGTGATTAGTTCCTAGACATATCAGCCTAGAAAATAGCAACTTTAAATTTTTTGTCCATGATGTAACGAGTCAAGCTTTAAATAGTAAAATGATCAAAACACTCTGGTCATTTTTGAGCACGATGCTAGTGGTCTAATCCATAAAGATCTGAACGTTGGCTGAATGTATTCAAAAATGGTAAAATTCAAGTTGTAAAATGAACCTATTTCCAAAAAAAAAGTGGACTGTTCCTTTAAGAAACAACCAAGAGACAAGAGTAGTAGTAGCTTATTATAAATTGCAAAAATAGGCAGTGATTTTTTATTTTATTTTATTAATTTTTTTGATGTCTCTTCAGCTCATTAGTGCCATTTTGAACAATCAAACCTCTATTCTGTATTACTTTTTTATAGCATTCTTTCCCTCATTATTTCTCTTATATGTCTAACTGTTGGCCTGCTGTAGCTTGCGTTCATTGTGTGTGTATGTGCTTTAGTTTTGTGGTTGTGTATTTGCTGGTGTTCTGCTGTCAGGATGTGCTTTTGGCTTCAGATGTGCTGCTGTTTTATGAGCTGGATCTCCTCTGTGCTCAGAGCAGACTGAAGTGAGAGTCCACTGCTCTGCATGTGTGATATACAACACCATCACACCCCCGATGAGTAGAGGAACCAGAGAAAGACACAAATCAATGATGCATATGTATTTACATTAGATGCTAGAGTCAGATGGCCAATATTTAGCTTATTGTCAGCCATAAGGTTTTTATTTAGTAGGGTTTTTTTTGTTAAAATTAATACATTTGTTTCTTTGTGTGATCACATATTTTAAAAAGGCATTTTATGTGATTTAATTTTGTTAAAACATTTACAAAGACATGCATTTATTTTCTATTTGGGTTTGCATATATTATTTATTTTATCTATTTAATATAGAATTGACAGAAAATGCCATTTATTTTTATTGTATCTGGTTATCATATTTCTAATTTTTATTTATTTATTTGTTGATTTGTTGATTTATTTATTTATTCGTTTATTCATTTATTTGTCCATTTATTTATTCATTCATTCATTTATTTTTTTATTTGTTTATTTATTCATTTATTTATTATTCATTTATTTATTTATTTGTTTATTCATTTATTTGTCTATTTATTTATTTGTTTATTTGTTTATTTATTAATTCGTTTATTCATATATTTGTCCATTTATTTATTCATTCATTCATTTTTTTAAAAAATTTGTTTATTTATTCATTTATTTATTATTCATTTATTTATTTATTTATTTGTTTATTCATTTATTTGTCTGTTAATTTATTTATTTATTTATTTATTCGTTTATTCATTTATTTATTTATTTTTGGAAATAATATGCCTGAATTAATCATTTACAGTAAGAGCATGACAAATAAACATGAGTATATAAAATTTTACAGATCACTTTTTGTTTGATAATGTGGTCAAATATTTAATATTTTAATATTTACGTATTTATTTTTATATAACAAATACATACTTATTTTTTTGTTTTATAAATTTTTTATCAATATTTATTTATTTATTAATTTATTTATTTTTGTAAATAATATGCATGAATGAATCATTCATTCATTCATTCATTTTCTTTTCGGCTTAGTCCCTTTATTAATCTGGGGTCGCCACAGCGGAATGAACCGCCAACTTATCCAGCATATGTTTTACGCAGCGGATGCCCTTCCAGCTGCAACCCATCTCTGGGAAACATCCATACACACTCATTCACACGCATACACTACGGACAATTTTAGCTTACCCAATTCACCTATAGCGCATGTCTTTGGACTTGTGGGGGAAACCGGAGCACCCGGAGGAAACCCACGCGAACACAGGGAGAACATGCAAACTCCACACAGAAACGCCAACTGACCCAGCCGAGGCTCGAACCAGCGACCTTCTTGCTGTGAGGCGAACGTGCTACCCACTGCGCCACTGCGTCGCCATGAATGAATCATTTACAGTAAAAGCAAAAAACATGAGTATAGAAAATGATACAGATCACTTTATTTTGTTTGAATATTTTGTTTTAATATTTACATATTTATTTTTATATAACAAATATATACTTATTTTTTTGTTTTATTAATTTAGTATTTAGTAATTTATTTTAAAATATGTATTTAGTTTTATTTTAATATACAATAAATGCAAAAAAATTAATTTTATTTGTTTGTTTCTTTGCAATAACATTAAAGCAATAACCAAAAAAATCCTTCACAAGACCATGAACGTGTCTGTAAAATTTATTCATATCAGTTTGGATTTTTGTGGTCATTTTAAAGAATGATTGGCATGCTTACATCAGCTTCAGAAGAACCAGGCACGTTCTCCATGTGCTTGTCCTCTGATAGCTTGAGAGAAGAACAAACAGGGTTGTATTTTACTCCACTAAATCTCCAGCAGATATGACAGCTAGACTTTGCTTTCATCACATTTTTGGGCGTGAGTTTTTCCACAGATGTTTCTTGGAGGTTCAAAGCTGGACCCTCACATAGACACATTCCTTCTTTTTCTCCCCCAAAACTACTGCAGCTCATTCCCAGCATTCCTCGCATTCCCTTGGGACTGAAGCCAGTGTTGGCTTGTTTGGAAATTCTTGTTTTGTTTGGTGGTACAAAATACGTCAAGCATCACTGAGCTATATGTTTTTTCCCCCGAGATGCATTACAATGGGACACCAATGTTAATTTCCCACCATTGTACCTCCTCAGCTCTGCACGGTTTTCCACAAACCGCTCCATTTTTGTTGTTACGGTCCGTGGGAAGAGATTTGGACCATGGTTTTGTTGTTGAGTTCAGTGGCAGCAGACTTGAGGAAGTTCACAGTCGTGTCTTCAAGAGAACTGGCTGTTAAGCTGAAGGCGTTTTAGCTAATCTGAGAGTTTCTTACTCATTTTGAGTGCTGGTTCAGAGCCAGAGCTTAGTTTCACATCATTTATTTGTATTTCAACAGCCAAACGCTACATTGTAAAAAATGATATGACAAAACGTCATGAAAACAAATGTTTTTATGTTACCTAAACTATGTGTTAATCATATTTCAACAATTTTTTTTTTTTTGTTATAACTAGGGCCAGACAGAATCTGCTGACATTTTTTGCTATTTCTGCGGAGAATTTTGGTAAAAATCTGCAGATTTATGCGGAATTATTTTGGGAGTAACTAAAAACTTAATATATGAAATGAAAAATAATACCTTTTTAACTTTTATTTAATGTTTACAATGCAAATCCAACTAGATCCACTTATTTGGTAAGCAAAGCAAGTCTATCATATAATATATCTACTAAAATAAAAAATCTACTATTGTAAATAAATCAAATGAACACTTTCATATTAGTCAATAATATTACTGAAATTAATTTAAAAACGGAATAAATAAAAATTTACACACATTTACACAAGTAAATAAATAGACTCGATGGGCTAAAAATCTGCGCAGATTCCGTGTGGGCCTAGTTATAACTTAATATTTTTAGTCAGTTGGACTGATGTAAGCTGAGATGACTATAAAAGTTCCTTTGTTTCAACAAAAAAAATAGGCAGCAAGTTTTTTACAGTGTAGCTCTGAACCAGAAAAAGTGGTTTGTGATAATTGCGTACGTTTTTTGTATTGATACGCGCATTTGAACTCATGAAAAAAATTCTGTCTAATTAGGGTTGTCACGATGTGCAAACACAGATACACTGGAGCGTTTCAAAATCACGTCGATCAGCTGGTTTGTCTATAAGCTGATATGCGAGCGATCCGCTGATGAATCACGGCTTTAAAACGCTCCAGTGTCCCTGTATCTGTGGTTACACTCAGTAAACAGCGGTGAGTTCGTGAACTGATCACCTTCACGGCCAATCACAGTCATTTCTGTTGAGCATGTGAACACAATGGCAAATCAGCAGTGTTTAAGAACGTGCTCAACAGCGCTCAAATGTTAGCGGGAAATGGACGTTTTTAAAGTTTCAGTACCGATTGGTACCGAATTCCAGTATCGTGACAACCCTACGCCTAATTCAGAACACATCCGTACACACATGAGCTTGGTCTTAAACCCGTTCTTTTGTTAGTGAATTTGGAGTCTTTTAAATGAGTCCTTGCATGACAATTATTGCACTGGGAGAAAAATAAATTTAATGATAATGAACATAAGGGTGTGCTGTAGGAGGTGGAAGCCAGAAAAAAAATTACTATTTAAAAATTGTTGCATAAATAAATAAGGACTTCTCTCTGCAACCTAAAGGCTGTGGGCTACCACATCAAGCCGACAGTCGGCCGTTAGGATTGGTCGGTCAGTGTCTGTCCGGTTAGTTGGTTTGGTGTTTTCCACACGTTACCTCTCGCCAACCTGATTTCACCAAGTAGGACCTGTTCCTGGATTAACATCTATGTTGATCCCGGAACAACATTCCAATCAGCCAATCAGAATTAAGCGATATGTTTTCTGTTTATGTTAAGTTTAGGCTTACGGTAAGGTACTTTAGGTTTATGCACTTCTACATAATTGTTATCCAACTACTATTCTCCTCCGATTTTGGGAATAATTTACAGTTATAGTTGGATTTAGGGGTAGGGAATAGGTATGGATTATATTGTCGAGCACAAATGATGTTCCAGGATCAACATAGATGTTAATCCAGGATCGTATCGTACTTGGCAAAATCATGACGTGCCGTTGCCTCTTGTCGCGTTAACATTGGAGCTCATTGGCTTGATTCAGCATGTATAATCAATCGTTGGCTGAAAAGAGTGCTCTGATTGGTTCTTCAGCAGTGAATCCGATCGTGAGAGTAAGACGTAAGTGATGTAGCAAGTAAACAATGCAAGTCAAGAAGGTCAAGAAAACACAAAGAGGTTGGCTATAATTTAGCTACGTTTCTCAAATATTTGCAAACGATATGGATTATTAGATTGAGTGACAATTACTGTGATAATGCTACTGAACGCTGATTTGTGTACACTTTGCATGCATGTGTCGAAAGTTCCGGTTTCTCATTGTAAACTAGAAAACATATACTGCCACCCACAGTTGTCTAAAGACATGTTCCCCCCTATGCAGGTACAGAATGCGTGTTTTTATTTTGGTTGTTGTCTGTTTGGTGTGTTCACGCGCAGATTTTTGGTCCAGACGGAACCAGACACGAGCCAATGTGAGGCGACAACACAGTTGGGTTTCATCGTTGCTAGTTGTATGGCATAGCTTGGTGTGTCCCGGCCTTAAAGTGCAAATGTATCTGTGCTCTTGCTGTCCACCTGTCCACATGCTCTCTCCTTACAACACGTCACAATGTCTTCAAGCAGTTCCGAGTGTGCCATGCCTCCACACACAAGGTGACACACAATAGTCACCGCTAATTGTTTATTGATTCATTCATTCATTTTCGTTTCGGCTTAGTCCCTTTATTAATCTGGGGTCGCCACAGCGGAATGAACCGCCAACTTATCCAGCATATGTTTTACGCAGCGGATGCCCTTCCAGCTGCAACCCATCACTGGGAAACATCCATACACACTCATTCACACACATACACTACAGACATTTTAGCCTACCCAATTCACCTATGCCGTATGTCTTTGGACTGTGGGGGAAACCGGAGCACCCGGAGGAAACCCACGCCAACACGGGGAGAACATGCAAACTCCACACAGAAACGCCAACTGACCCAGCCGAGGCTCGAACCAGCGACCTTCTTGCTGTGAGGCGAACGTGCTACCCACTGCGCCACCGTGCAGCCCGCTAATTGTTTAATGTCTATCTAATTATATGGGTTCTTTATCGTGCTTTTAAGGCCCCCGGGCATACATGATTACTGCGTAGATGTGGTGTAAGTTGTTCTAGAATTTTTTTTGTACATTTTAATTTTTGATAAACCATGTCTGTATGCACATTTCTCAAAACAATTAGTGCTTACGCATGTTTAGTAAATGAGACCCATTGTCTGCTAGAACTTGTTTTTTTGGAAATAACAGGTAAACATGGAGCTAAACATGTTATTCTTGCTTGTAATATCAGTTTATAGAAATACTGTTGAACTGCACAAACACATGATTTGCTGTGTTGAAATGCCTATGTAGGTTGGCAAAAAAAAAAGCCACGATCATCAATAGCAGCTATGCAACGTCCGCCATTGTTGAGCGTTTGCCATTGCTGGAAAAGATGAAATATATTTAGTGATGCAAGACAGGGCTCTATGGAAAACCCCTTAAGAGTCTTGTCCAGCAAATACAGCTAGGTATTGATCCAGATGTCGTGATTAGCGCTGTGACGGTGACAATTTTTTACTACCGCGGTGGGAAGTCGCCAACAACCGCCGGTGTTGCGGTGGTGGTGAGGGGGTTGGGTCAATTATGCTGTAAAAATCTGTGACAGAAGTTCACTCAAAAGTGAAAATTCTTTCCGTCATTAATTACTAACACTTCTGTCATTCCAACCTTCAGAACACAAATTTAGATATTTTATAATATGAAAAAGCAATTAAATTATGAAAATTGTTAAATTAAAGCAATAGTCCAGAGATCTGGTCCCCGCGTCAGGTCAGGGTGCGCCTGTATATAGCCTTTAAAACGCGCACGCGGCGGCGGCGGATCGAGGCGCGCTCTAAACTCACACGGGAGAAAACTGCACTAGGATGACATGAAGGCAAGCAGCCTAATTCATTTCATGTTTTGGTTAACTAATTCTTTAAATACAACTCTTTTGAGCTCTAAAGGGGAAAAAACGCTAAAGAAATTTGCCGTTAAATTAATGTTAGCAGAGACGCAACTGCCAGTTATTTTCTCATTAGTTTTTTAGTAGGGGATTAATATTAGAGTACCCTACTAAAAATGGTTAGTTGGACACTGCACAGTCCTACAGTAGTCTACAATATAATTTATATTATAATTTATTATTATTAATATTATTAAAACTAAGCTATAAAATTGACAAACGCAAAACCCTTTTTAATGTTTGCTTTCATTTTGACATGGCTAAAGCGCAGTTTTACAGTTGTGAAAAGAAACATCCCATTATGCAGCAGCATTCTCAAGTTAGGACACTTAATAAATGCCTTTTGAGTTTAAAGATGATCGGCCTGCGAAGTCAAGTTTACAGTGTTATAAATGAAATGGGTATATAGTGCATTGAGTAAGTGGATTTGCCGCGGATCAACCTCTCACATGCGCTGCAGGTAGGCTGAATGATAATCTAGGGTAGACAGGCTCTCTGTTTTGCTACACTAATGCCCGAACATGTAACTAAGTAACACATTTAGCTACTATTTGTTTAAATGACATTGAATTGTAACATGTAGCTTTTTTCTAACACTGATATTGGTTGGGTAATGAAGCGTGATGACTCGGTTATGATTTATATACCGGTAGTGCGAAGTGAAAGTGGGTTAGCTTGCATGTGTGGGCATAGTTTGACTTCTTTACCTAAAACTTTAAACATTCACGTTGTTTGAAATAAAACGGAAATAAATAAGGAGAATAAAATATAATTTAAACCACTCGTCTGGCGGTGAAGCCATGCTTCGTCTGCGTTAATAAACGTTATCGTTGCATAACCTTCACTGATAAAATCAGTAATAGCGAAACTTCATATCATTATTATTATTACTACTATAAAAAAAGTATATTACTGGACATTACTGCCTAAGTCAGTATAACTTAGGCAGTAATGCAAAGTAATAAATAAGTGAATAAATAGCCTAAATGAAAGGAACAAGAGGGACCAAAATCGTCAATGTCTTCCATTTATCACTTTCTCTTTTTTATCTGGCCATTTTTGAAAAGGCCTCTGCAATACATGGCTGACTAGCTGCGCGTTTGCGTTCAGAAGACAGGAGTTGATTATACGTGGCTGGGTGACATGACCGGAGATGGCTGTGGAGATTCGACGTGTTTGCCCATTTAACACTTTTTTTTTTTTAAAACAAACCCTACAAATAGCTTGTTTTATTTATTGGTTCACCTTTCTCGTTCAGCACGAATCCAAAATGTTCCCAGATTGGCGATGTAACATTTGGTTTTCATGGCTGAACTTGAACTTGCTGAATCGCGCCTAACGTTATATTCTAACAGAAATGCAATACTTTGCAACATAACGGAAATTTCAGTGCGTGACGTCACGTACTACCGCCAGTGGCATGGACAACCGCGGTGGCAAATGACCACCGCGGTGACGCGGTTGTCTCGGTGACCGTCACAGCCCTAGTCGTGGTTCGATTTTATTTTGATTCACAAGATTCGCTTGGGTATTGTCGATTTGACTTGTGTAATGTGCTGCTGTCTCTGATGGCAGTATGTCATTCTGCCTATAGTAAAAACACACCCTGATGACCTGACGATGAAGAGAAAACATCAGCGGACAAAGTTGTTATTACAGATTTACAGCTTTTAAGAATCTACTGAATTGAACTGTTTAAAAAAAATTATTAATTGAAGAATCAATATTTTTGTCCATTCCTAGTTGAATCATCTTAGACCTTTAGAAACATGACATCATGCATTAGTCTGGAGTATCTCAATAACCTCACAGAGACTTGCTGACTGGCATTAATTTGATTCAATTTCTGGAATCCAAGTGAAATAATTGTTCTCTCCCAGTTGAACGCGACAGACTCTGTCTCTCTGATGTGATGTGATTCAGGTTTGTTGTACTGTGTTTGGAGGCATCTTGTAGATACAGAATTATTCAGAGTAGCTTGAAGACAAATGCTTGAGGTAGAGTTCATTCACTGCACATATTTTATGTATATACTATAAAAAAAACTGAAAAAATAAAACAGATGATTTTCTTATTATTTTAGTTTAGTTAATTTCAAATTATTTTATTTTAGTTTATTTACTTTACTTTACTTTACTTTACTTTACTTATTGTCCATAAGTGGACATTTACATTTGGCTTCACCACACAACCACATCAGCGTTCACATTACACATATCACAGAAAACAGGCGACACAAATACATTCAAAATCATCACGTAAATCACATTAAAACTCAATTAAACCCTATTCATGCCTAAAACCCAGTATTTAAAATTCTAATGGCAGTCAGCACAGAGGACTTTTGATACACATTTTTCTTTACTTGAGGTTGCCTAAAACGCCTTTTTGATGGCAAAAGCTGAAATTTTATATTTAAGGGATGGGAACAATCTTCAATAATGACGTGTGCTTTCTGTGTAATTCTCATTAAATACATTTCATTTAGTTGTTTTTGTGGTTTACCTACAATTGCACTGGCAATTTTTACTACTCAACATAGTTTTTGCTTTTCTTTAATTGGCAACAATCCATACCATGTTAAAACTCACAACACTTTCAACCAAATATTATTTATATATATTCATTCATTCATTCATTCATTCGTTTTCTTTTCGGCTTAGTCCCTTTATTAATCAGGGGTCGCCACAGCGGAATGAACCGCCAACTTATCCAGCATCAACATAGATGTTAATCCAGGATCGCATCGTACTTGGCAAAATCATGACTTGATATGTAATCATATGATTTGTATTAGATACACATTTATTATGTCTTAAAATAATTTACAATCTTTCTGCATATTTCATTTGGAGCCCGGTTATGTTTTGCTTGTGCAGTTGTATGGTGTGTTCATTTAATTGTATTTTGATTTATTTTGATATGCTGTCTGTTTGTTTTTAGTTGTTCATCCAGGACACACTTGAAAAAGAGATTACAAATCTTTATTTTCCTGGTAAAATAAAGTAAATAAAAGCTTAGTTTAGTTGGAAACTCACTAGAGATTTATTTTAAGCCACCCATGAAGTACAATTATACATTTTTGTTTTTTAGTTCAACTTTGAGATCATGTATATCCATAGTCTAATATTTACTGTCATTTTCTTTCTCCGTCTACAGTGGTATAGCACAAAGATGCTCAAAGATGTAAACTAAAGCTTGATTTGTCTTTTTTATTTTTTATAATAAGGTCATTCTGTGTGTCCAGCACAAATTTCCTCTTTCAGTAGGAAAGAAAACTCCTCTCATCAAGCCATTTCAGTGGGTCTTTACATGAAGTTTGTTTGTGTGTCAATAGTGAGTTTAGTCCAGTTAACACTGCCTTCCTTGTCTTTCACTTACACTGGCTTCCATTTTTGTCTGTAAATCTGTCTCCCTTCTATTTTTTTTTCCCTCTCCGGGACTGGGTCGTACTTTAATGATCACAAGACCCTCGTTCACCAGCTCTTTCCTTCTCTGGAGTTTGATAATCATTGCATTTCAGTCGTTCAATAAGCTACTGACCTCCCATAATTCAGCAGCTCTCTGTTCACCTGACAGTCCCAGCTCGCTTTCATTTT
This sequence comes from Danio jaintianensis, assembly GCA_903798115.1. NCBI lineage: Eukaryota > Metazoa > Chordata > Actinopteri > Cypriniformes > Danionidae > Danio > Danio jaintianensis. Next base: position 4,245,587 of record CAIGQV010016735.1, read on the forward strand.
AGCTTTGTGGCTTTTTATTTCAGCATCCGCCTCATGTTTCTCAGCTCTGTGTGTGTGTGTGCGCACTCTATCCTGTTCTGTTTTTTTTTTGTTGATGGTGTCTGAGCTTTTATAAAGGATTTGTCCCTCTCTTCTTCCTGTAGTATGACTTGCAAAGTGCTTAACAGGGTTTGTGGAGCCGGTATTAACTCTGCTCTTTCTGCTTCTCTCCTCACTCTGGCTCCTCCGCAGGAATGTGTTAAAGCTCAGGTATCGTATTTACTCACTCTTTCTGCTTCTCTGTCTATGCTTAGACACTATATAAATATGTGTATATGTTATATATGAGAGTTTATGACCTTATGATTGTAGCAGTGTGGCTTATTTGTGTGGATGTGTGCTTTTTATGCTGGCGAATGAACGTTTGGTCCTGCAGTGTTTTAAATTGTGTGATATTGACAGGAAAAAAGCATTTTAGTTTTGTCAATAATGATTCATTGTTTGCTGAGTGCGTTTTTGTGCTGGTCTTGGTTGGTTTTTGTCTGTCATGGATTAAAAATGGCAGTAAAAACACCACTTGAAGATTCATTCAATCGTTGATTTGATGATTCATTTAGAAAGCAAGCGATTGTCTTTATGAGTGAATCATTGAATCATTGACTCGTTGTTTAAAAGCGTTAAATCAGGTGGGAAACACTCCAGTGTTGCACTAAGATGCACAAATGTTCTGCTCTGACTTGGAAACTATTATCATAGTCAAAAACAAAAATCGAACGAAACCGCAAGTTTCAGAAAAAACTCACTCACAAAAATTTGTTTGCAAATATAACTTAATATTGGAGGGCGTCACGGTGGCGCAGTGGGTAGCACGATCGCCTCACAACAAGAAGGTCGCTGGTTTGAGCCTCGGCTGGGTCAGTTGTCATTTCTGTCTATGTGTGTGTGAATGAGTGTGTATGGGTGTTTCCCAGTGATGGGTTGCAGCTGAAAGGGCATCCGCTGCGTAAAACATATGCTGGATAAGTTGGAGGTTCATTCCGCTGTGGCGACCCCTGATTAATAAAGGGACTAAGCCGAAAAGAAAATGAATGATTGAATGAACTTAATATTGGTTAAACTGTTTTATGAATCAATAGCACATTTGAGCACTTTCCATGCAAATGTCAACCTTGTTATGCAAAAAAATGCCATGAAACACTAATGCCAAGTTCAGACTGCACAATTTCAAAGTAGTGGCGTCACAGATGTTTTCACACTGCATGACTATCTGGGGTAGCGTTCCGTCGCTGCTGTGTTTGTGTGACTTTACAATAGGAAGAATCGCAGACAACTTTGTCTCGGTCTGCAAACTACGTCTCACAACCAAACACACGTTAGAAGTGAAACAGAAATAACGTGAGGTCATGTAGTATATCTTTTGTTATTAACTACATAATGAGAAAGAAGCCTTTAGTGGGGTAGAAAATGTAGTTATATTGCTCACCTGGCTTTTGAAGGGAATTAGCTATTTCTCTTCAACTTTTTTCTTTTTCGACCGGGTTGTGGTATTGCTCAGATGACACGTCAAACAGACACGGCTGCTCCTGCCAAATTTCCAGTGGTTTTTCCTCTATTTCTTGGGTCCAAATAGACTGAAAATAAGCCCTTTTAACTTCTCCCCAACCTCCTGCTGGCCTGCAGATACCCATACTAGTGGATGCTGCTCTCTTATTGGCTGTAGGTAATCACCGATGATATTTTTGATCAGAACACATTTCACATGGCATAATTTTGAATCGCCGACATGCGATTCTCTCAGATTTCCTCTTTGATAGTTCACACTGTGTGATTGTTACTCAAGTGAACGAGCACCGATTTGCCTGTGATTTCGGGCATTTGTCTGCGATTTCTCAAAATCTGTCAGCAAGTCAAAATTGGGGCTAAAATCATGCAGTCTGAACTCTGCATAATTTGTTTGTGTAGTATTTTACAGTACTGTAAAAATACTCAAAAATGTCTCTTAACATTTACAAAAAAATTTTTTTTTGGTTTACGAAAGTCTCACAAAGGCCAGTTTCACATCTGTCACATCCATAATGAAGTCGGCGCCAATGGTGTAGTGGTTAGTGTGTCAACATATGGCACTCCAGTGTTCACGGCGACCCGAGTTCAATTCCTGCCTTGAGATCCTATGGCGATCCTTTCCCTCTCTCTGCTCCCCATGCTTTATTGTCTATACTCTCTACTGTCCTATCAATTAAAGGTGAAAACTCCCACAAAAAAAAGAAAAGAAAAAAAGTTTGTTCTATAGAGAGCCAACTCTTATTCTTTTGTTTATATTATTTCTTTAAAGTGGTGCATTTTAATTCACAGAATTTTTACAAAGAAAATTGTACAAAAATCCATAACGCATGTTTATTTCTCTCATTTAAAATATAAAACGTTTAAAAATGGTTATATTTCTGATCCCTTATCTATGTGGTTATTATTAGAATTTTTGTTTTAAAATATGAGCATATTTCAATACAATGTTGACATACAGTATACATTCACTGTGAATTTATCTTTCAAGTTTTTACTGCAAACATCACATCCATAATGCTGGAACTGCTCATTTACTCTCATATTCACACACTAATGTTTGGGAAAACAGCACACCCACACATTGATATTTTTGGCTTATTTTTCATAATTTGAATTGTTTAATTTTAACATGCATCCGCTGCGTAAAACATATGCTGGAATAGTTGGCGGTTCATTCCACTGTGGCAACCTGTGAAGTAGAGACTAAGCCGAAGGAAGGAATTTTAACATAATCATCTAGGGCTGGGCAGTATGATGGTGTACATCATTACCATTTAATGATAATAATGAAATGAAATAATGAAATGTATACCATTAAAATATATATATTTTTAATTCCGTGTATACCTGCAAAATGTAAATAAGTGGGTGTGGCCAACTCACGGTCAGCATGTGTGAGGCTGAGAAAGAAAGACGCTCCATGGGAGACTGGCAGTGATGCCAGTTGCTTGATATTTTCAACAAGAAATGATCACTTAGTTTCAGTATTTATGCAAGATTTGTCATGTTTTTATATTTTGTATTTTTGAAGTAAAAGAAAAAGTTTGATGTTTCCTTAAAGTGTTTACATATTTACGTATATTTTCATATTTAAGTTTTCTTTTCCTGTTACTTACTTGGGATATATTTGATATCTGTGAGAAGATGTGTTTATTCTAATAATAAGGTCTGTCCACATAAAACAGTGAAATGTGACATACAGTGGAATTTGTCGCTCATCTAAAGTCAGATTTTGTTTACTATATTTATAAGGTTAAAAATAAAGTACAAAATAATCAAATATCATCAAGTCCTCTTCTTTTCTTAAATATTTAACCTTATTTATTATATAAAGCCTGTTTGTACATTTTCTGGAGTAACTACCTTTATATAAAACTACGTCCAGAAAGATATCGTTAACATAAAATAAACTTTCTCATACTGTAAAATAAAATGTTAGTCACCGCCTAGCACTAATGTCAGCTCAGTATCATCAAAATTGATCAATATTGCACATCCCTTCTTATAAGGCAAACTGATTCCTAAATGAATATGTGCACGGCTCTTCCTGATGCTATTAATAATTGTATGTGCAGTGTTATGGTGTTCATGTTGCTGCGTTTCTGTTGTATTAAATTAGTTTATTCATTTTTTCCCCCATTATTTTTCCAAAGCAGACATTCTCTATCTGAACCACGGATTTACAGCATCAATCAACCACATCAGTTTAAGATTCAGGTTTAATTGTGCTGCACTATTTTTTTCTCCCCAGCACATTCAAGGGTGCATGTAAGGTATTAGTGTGTTAATGTGTTTATATGTGTGTGTGTTTTAGCATGGTACTTGACGCTCTAGGCCTGATGAGAAGTGCTGATGGTTCGTCTTTGCTGCCGCTGGGCTGGTACTTGTTTTGCAGTAATTAGATTCAGCGAGGAGTGAAGTGAAGCGATTGGGATACAGAAAGTGTGATTTTGTGTATGTGTGTGTGTGTGTTGGAAAAGAGTGAGAGCGGGAGTCTTGTCAGGTGTTCTTGTGAAGAGTGGGCTCTATTTTTAGAGCTGTCCTCAGTGATGGCTGTGCTGCAGTATATATACGGCAGATCTGAGGCACAAAAGAACTGCGCTTAACTCAATTTATAACACTATAAACACACAGAGCTGTCAGATTACTTCAGGAGACTTGGAATATAGTGCACGGGTCATATCTGCTATGATCCCCGGGGTTTTATACTGTAACACATGATTTGTTATAGAGAAATATGACTAAACATTGGAGCTGTATGATCGATTGTTAAAAGATTCAAACACCCACAGGATTTTTGGCCTATGTAAAGGTTAAACTCGACGAGTAACATCACGGTAAACATTAAAACTGTCACATTTTCCATGTAGGAAATGGCTTTAGTCTTTTTTTCGACCAAACAGTATTGTTATGTGTTATGAGAAGTCAAATTATCACAGAAGCATTGGACTGAAGGTTTCTAGTTTGCATATGAACACAAAAAAAATCACCTTTAAAAGAGACTTCATATTCATCTTTACGCTGACAAGTGACTGCTACAAATGGAGTGAATCATTTGTTCAAAAAATACTGATTCATCCAGTTCTGAAACGAGTGAAGTCTTTGGGTGAGTCACTGAATCATTCATTCCAGTGATTCATTCAAAAATTCTGCTTAATTTAGTAATGAAAAATGAAGTCTTTATGGGTGAGTCATTGAATCAGTATATTTAATGATTCATTGAAAAAAATGCAGATTTATCCAGTAATAAAAAATGAAGTCTTCATGTGTGAGTCATTAAATCAATCTTTTCAGTGATTCATTCAAAAATGCAGATTTATCCAGTAATGAAACGAGTGAAGACTTTGAGTGAGTCACTGAATCATTCATTCCAGCGATTCATTAAAAAATGCTGATTGAACAATGAAGTCTTCATGGGTGATTCATTGAATCAATCTTTTCAGCGATTCATTCAAAAATGCAGATTTATCCAGTAATGAAAAATTAAGTCTTCTTGAGTGATTCATTGAATCAATTCTTTCAGTGATTCATTCAAAAGTGCAGATTTATCCATTAATGAAAAATTAAGTTTTAAAGAGTGAGTCAGTGAATCAATCTTTTCAGTGATTCGTTCAAAAATGCAGATTAATCTAGAAATGAAAAATGAAGTTTTCATGGATGAGTCATTGAATCAATCATTTTTAGTGATTCATTCTAAAATGCTGATTAATCCATTAATGAAAAATGACGTTTTCAAAGGTGAGTCATTGAATCAAACTTTTCAGCGATTCATTAAAAAATACAGATTTATTCAGTAATAAAAAAGTTTTCAAGGGTGAGTCATTAATTCAATATTTTCAGCGATTCAT
>CAIGQV010016735.1:4259000-4269441 GCA_903798115.1 Danio jaintianensis
AGAGCAAGGAAATTTTCACAGTATGTCTGATAATATTTTTTCTTCTGGAGAAAGTCTTATTTGTTTTATTTCGGCTAGAATAAAAGCAGTTTTAAAATTTTTTAAAACCATTTTAAGGTCAATATTATTAGCCTCTTTAAGCTATATTTTTTATAGAACAACAGAACAAACGTTAACAATAACTTGCCTAATTACCCTATCCTGCCTAGTTAACCTAATTAACCTAGTTAAGCCTTTAAATGTCACTTTAAGCTATATAGAAGTGTCTTAAAAAATATCTTATCAAATATTATGTACTGTCATCATGGCAAAGATAAAATAAATCAATTATTAGAAATGAGTTATTAAAACTATTATGTTTAGAAATGTGTTGAGGAAATCTTCTATCCGTTAAACAGAAATTGAGGAAAAAAATATACAGGGGGGCTAATAATTCAGGGGGTTTAATGATTCTGACTTCAACTGTATATATATATATATATATATTTTTTAAATTTTTTTTGCACAATATTATATGTAAATAAAAGGTTATTTACACATAATATTATATTATATTATGTTATTATATATATTATAAAATTATTATTATTATTATTGTATTTTTGTATTTGTTTAAAACAAATTTTTTGTTTACGTTTAGTTTTCTATTAAATTTGTAAATTTGTACTTTTTAATAATCAAACCATAATTTTGTGTAAAACAATCTCTAGATATTTTTGCATTTTTAGCTACTCGTTTTTTACCATTAAACCGTATTATATTAGCCACTTCTATCTGTAACCAGAATAGAATAGAATAGTTCTTTATTGTCATTGTCACACAAGCACAATGACATTTAAAAGTGCTCTCCAGTCGGTGCAACAATCATTTCGTCTATAATAAATTGAGTTTAAAAAAATTAAATCTATAAAAAATTAAGCATTTCACTGCATATCATACCATGCATGGCTGTGTATGGGACAAATACAATTTGAATTTGAAAAATATGCTAAATTTGCTAAAATGACTAAAATAAATTCTATAAGGATAAATATATCTAAGACAGAAGTATGATGCATCTTAATCTAAAACCGATGTGCTGGCTCCATGTCTTCCGTCTTCATAGTCATGAATGCTCTTTTGTTGTTTTTCCTCTGTCTCCGCTTCTCCATAATGAGCCTCTATTGTTCCTGAAATGCACTCTGGGTGAAGCAGCGCGTCCCTTGATGTGACCCTGTTACCGTGGTGACGTAATGACGTGCTGATTGGTGGTTACTGTAATGACTGGCCGTCCCGCACCTGAGCTCGTATTTTTTTGTTGTTGTCAGGCATTACATCATTGGGGATGATGTCATTGGGGGTTGTTTTGGTCCCTGTGCTGAGCTGGAAGTCTTCCAAAATTTCCCTCGCTAAAGCCTGTCCGTATCTGCACGCCCACACTGCTTCTGTACGCACAGACCATCAGGAAATGTTTGATACGCTGGAGAAATACTAATGTCTGAGCATAAACGATAAAAAGCTTCGCATATCATTAGCAATATTTTATTATTTGAGTATTAGAATGTTTTGTAATATTTTAATATTTTTAAAACACAATTTTAATATTTGTAAATAAAATCTAATAATGGGTAAACTATGCAATGTACACTTCATTATTTTAATAACAATTATTTAAATAATTAGTAAGCATTCATTATTTTAATAATATTAATTATTAAATATCAGTTTTAATGGGATGAATTAAGTATATGAAACCTTCATCACATATCATTAGTAATAAGTTATTTTTTGAGTACTATTACAGTTTTATGTATGTTTTTTGGTAATATTTTAATATTTTTAAAACATATATATGTTATAGATTTATTAATTATTAATATTTTTATGATTTTGTTTAAATAAATATATTGGTTAAACTATGCAATGTACGCTTCATTAAAACATTCATTTTACTAATCATAGTTATTAAATGTCAATATCAAATTAATAAATAAATTTAGTATATGAAAAAATAAATTAGGTATATGAAACTTTCATCACATATCATTAGTAATCTTTTATTATTTGAGTACTATTGTAGTAATAATGTTTTTGTGATATTTTAATATTTGTAAAATATATGTTATAGATTTATTAATTATCTTCCCATGTTTTTTAATTTTGTGTAAATAAAATGTATTAATGGGCAAACTATGCAATGTACACTTCATTAAAGCATTTACTAATCTTAGTTATTAAATATCAGTTTCAATGGGATACATTAAATATATGAAACCTTCATCACATCATTAGTAATCTTTTATTATTTGAGTAGTAAAGTGGTCATATTATTGTTGTTATTATTATTTTAGTAATAATTTAATATTTGTAAAAAAAAAAAAAAAAAAAAAAATATATATATATATATATATAATAGATTTATTAATTATCTTCTCTAATGTTTTTAATGATTTTGTTTAAATAAAATATAATAATGGGCAAACTATGCAATGTATGCTTGTGCACAACAAAATAATTCATTATTTTACTAGTCTTAGTTATTAAATATTAATTTCAATGGGATACATCAAGTATATGAAACATTCATCACATATCATTAGTAATATTTACTTATTTGAGTACTATTGTATTATTATTATTATTTGTAATATTTTAATATTTGTAAAACATATATATATATATATATATATATATATATATATATATATATATATATATATATATATATATATATTATAGATTTATTAATTATCTTATAGATTTATTAGTATACTTCATTAAAACATTCATTATTTTACTAATCTTTGTTATTAAATATCAATTGCAATCTGATAAATTGAGTATATGGAAAGATATTTGCAATAATAGTATAGTTAATTAATCATTATAGTATAGTAATAAGCATAATAATAATTTAGACACTAAACAGCAATAGTCGCACTGAAAGAACATTAAATGTATTAAACTACACTCACTGGTCACTTTATTAGGTGCACCTTACTAGTAGCTGGTTGGACCCCTTTTGCCTTCAGAACTGCGTAAATCCTCCGTGGCATAGATTCATCAAGGTACTGGAAATATTCCTCAGAGATTTTGGGCCATATTGACATGATAGCATCACGCAGTTGCTGCAGATTTGTCGGCCGCACATCCATGATGCGAATCTCCCATTCCACCACATCCCAAAGGTGCTCTATTGGATTGAGATCTGGTAACTGTGGAGACCATTTGAGTACAGTGAACTCATTGTGATGTTCAAGAAACCAGTCTGAGATGATTCACGCTTTATGGCATGGAGCGTTATCCTGCTGGAAGTAGCCATCAGAAGATGGGTACACTGTGGTCATAAAGGGATGGACATGGTCAGCAACAATACTCAGGTAGGCTGTGGCGTTGACAAGATGCTCAATTAGTACTAATGGGCCCAAAGTGTGCCAAGAAAATATCCCACACACCATTACACCACCACCACCACCAACCTGAACTGTTGATACAAGGCAGGATGGGTCCATGCTTTCATGGTGTTAACGCTAAATTCTGACCCTACCATCTGAATGTCGCAGCAGAAATCGAGACTCATCAGACCAGACAACGTTTTTCCAATCTTTTATTGTCCAATTTTGGTGAGCCTGTGCGAATTGTAGCCTCAGTTTCCTGTTCTTAGCTGACAGGAGGGGCACCCGGTGTGGTCTTCTGCTGCTGTAGCCCATCCTCCTCAAGGTTGGACATGTTGTGCGTTCAGAGATGCTCTTCTGCATACCTCGGTTGTAACGAGTGGTTATTTGAGTTACTGTTGGCTTTCTATCAGTCTCGCTGTTGTCCTCTGACCTCTGGCATCAACAAGGCATTTGTGCCCACAGAACTGCCGCAAGTATATGAGGTATGAAGAAAAAAGAGGTGCAGTAATTGATTTATTTTTACAGCGTGTTGCCTTGGTGACAGTCGGGTAGACAGATTTAATATATAATGTGTCAGACATCAGCATTATGTTTGATATTTGCATAAGTCATCTGATTGGCCGTCTGTTGGTCTGCATTGTTCATATCTCCCTTTGTTATTCAAATGGTGATTATCATAGAGTGTCAGTCCAGGTCACAGGCAGACATCAGAGAAGAACAATCAGCGCTTTATAGCACACACACGCACACACACACACGCACGCACGCACGCACGCACACACACACACACACACACACACACACACACCACTGACTGACTGAACCAACATTTACAATATGACTTTTTGTTGACTGACAGAGAGAGAAAGATGGACCTTTAGGGAAGTGTGTGTGCGTGCTTGCGTGCGTGTATGCACGTGTGTCAGTGTGTAAACTATGCAATGTACACTCTTGCACAACAAAAACATTCATTATTTTACTAATATTAGTTATTAAATATTAATTTCAATAGGATACATTAAATATATGAAACCTTCATCACATATCATTACTATTATTGTATTGAGTATTATTATTATTATTATTATTATTATTATTATTATTATTATTATTTTTGGAATATTTTAATATAAAAAAAAAACTATATATGTTATAGATTTATTCATTATCTTCTAACAGTCTAACAAGTATTTAGGTACAGAACTTGAAAAATCACACTGCAAATTACATAGGGTTGCCTTGTCTCTAGTCCAAATATCTAAAAGTATATATATTTTTTTCACTTTCAGAAATAATAAGTCAAAATTAAGTGAGATTTTCCTTAAAACAAGCTAAAATGCAGATATTTGGACATGAAACAATACAAAAAAAATTCTAAGAAACACAATTTTTGTAAATGTAAATTAACACTATATCATCTTCATTGTATAAATAATTAAACGCAATTAATCTTTGTTACGCCTCCAAAAGTCATAATTTTTTGTGCCCAAATGTCTTAAACTGTCTTGAAATGCTCCGTCACAGGCCTTAAAAACACATGCAAATGATAAACCTTCACTCTATTATGGTTCATCTTAGCAGCGACTCTAAAAATCCTGTGTTTTGTGGCACCTGCTCAACTATAATTCAGACTTAACATTGTAAATCCTCCGATGTGATTATTGCAGATGCGCACATTTCGATATCGATGCTGAAACCATATATTGTGCAGCCCTAGATACAATATACACTAATAATGTACACTATAAAAACATCATGTCTGCAGGAAGTCCCTGTAAAACATGAAAACCCATTGTGTGTGTGTGAGAGAGAGAGAGAGAGAGAGAGAGAGAGAGTGTGTCTGTGTGTGGTGGGGGGGGGGAGTGAATTGGCAGCGTTGTCATAGTAACACGGAGGATGTCAGTGAGCCATGTGCTCTGTGCTTCTGTCGTCTGCTGTCCTCCATCTCTCTGTCTCTCCATGTTTCTCCGTCTCCAGTCTCTCTCTCTCTCTCTCTCTCTCTCCTCCACGGTTGCCATGCCGACTGCCTGCAGCGCTGGCGTTGAGCGGAGGGGAGCGTGATAATGACATTACTCTCGCTGGGCAAACTGTGCTCATCCTTCATTTCTCTTGTCTCTCCATCCCTCTCTTCCTCTTTCCCCCTCTGTTATTTCCATATCTGCACTTCACCCGTTGCATGCTCTTTTATTATAATTTTCTCATTAGCGCTCTCTCATTCTCTGGCAGCATCTGTGTGAGTCCGTGCTGTTCACATTAAACACTTCTGAGAAGTTGACTTGTCATGTACGAAATGCTAAGTTTAATTGAACAAATGTTTTAATGGTGTTTTGTTGAGTTAAACTTTGCATGTTGAAACATAAGATCACAGGTTTGATTTCCAGGAATAATAAATAAATCTAATGTATACATGCTTCTTATTCTGCAAACGTTGAATGGCATGTTAGACAGATGAATCCAACAGCCAAATCATTGACATTTGCATGATTTATGTATTTAGCAGATAATTTTATCTATAGGCACTTACAAAAGACGAACAAATATATATATATTTGATGTTATAAATAGGACTTTCTGTTAAAGTATTGTAATAAAACAGCGTTATTAAAAATATCATAATTAGAAAATAATTGCAGATATTAATCGAGAAATCTCTCCAAAAGAGCTTTTTAAAAATCCCATTAAATATTAATATACTGTGTGTATCCACATTTCTATATGTAAGTGTAGGATATCATATTTAAATTAAAAGGAACAATAATGACACATTTTTTAGTGAATATGGACATTTGGCTTGGATTTATTGAAGGTAGGGATGTAACGATTCACCGTGAGTCGGTTGAAAATCGATTCAAATATGTGACGATTCAAACCGGTTGAAATGTGGAATTAATTGCGATACATGTTTTGAACAGAGGGGGCGCTGTGTTTACAGGCACAAACTCGCTTTACCTGCACATCAGCTGCGAGCAAGAGGTGGGGCGGCAGAGTAAAATGACAGCGGTGAATCCGCCAGACAAAACACAAACTGTGTGCAAATACTGCAAAAAGACGTTTACTTACACTAACAGAAAACAGTGAAAAACTACTGTCACAGTCGTCTATACCCAAAACCACGCGGATGTGAAGATGTTTTTCAGACTGAAAGAGAAAGTTGTTCTGTTACAGAAGCAGGTATTAGACTATTTTTCCCCTCTCCTTTTCAAATTAGTTTATGCATATTTTAATAATTTGCTTATTATTATTATTGAATATTTAAAAATGTTCAAGATTATCTCTTCTTAAGTGTTTCACACTGATAATTATACTAATTAACTATACAAGAAATATTAATTATTTACCTTTATAATCATGTCCAACTTCTGTCACTATTCTACTTTATTCATTCCATCATTCATTCATTCATTTTCTTTTCGGCTTAGTCCCTTTATTAATCAGGGGGCGCCACAGCGGAATGAACCGCTAACTTATCTAGCATATGTTTTACGCAGCGGATGCCCTTCCAGCTGCAACCCATCACTGGGAAACATCCATACACACTCATTCACACACATACACTACGGACAATTTAGCTTACCCAATTCACCTATACCACATGTGTTTGGACTGTGGGGGAAACCGGAGCACCCAGAGGAAACCCACGCAAATACGGGGAGAACATGCAAACTCCACACAGAAATGCCAACTGACCCAGCCAAGGCTCGAACCAGCGACCTTCTTGCTGTGAGGCAATCGTGTTACCCTCTGCGCCACTGTGACGCCCGTCACAGTTTTAGTTGGTTTATATTAATGAGTCTTTAGTTTGTATTAAGCTTTTTTTTTTTTTTTAAATAGTAATTTATTTATGGCAGAAAATATATTATTTTGCAAAAAAATGTGCAGCATTAATGTGCATTAAGAAAAAATGAAAGGGCTCTTCACCATAAATTTGTTTCAAATAATTTTGTTAAAAATTTGTGAATCGTGAGATTAGTATCGTGAATCATATCGAATCGGGAGTCAGGTGGATGGTTACATCCCTAATTTAAGGTAGATTTTTTATTTATTTATTTTTATTTTTTTTTTTTATTTAATGTCTGCATTCCTATTCTGGAAATGTGGGAATTTTTTGCAGTGCAAGATGACGTGATCAGTACCTTTGGTTTAGGGCTGCACGATATTGGAAAAATTTAACATTGCAATATTTTTTTTTTTCTCTGCGATACACGGTTTGATATAAATACAATTTCACCAGATGACTTAAATATCTCTATTTGCTCTGTAGTCATTACTTTAGATTGAGTGGGATGATTCTGTAAGGGAGTGAAATATAAATATCTTTTTATGTAATTTATTATATACATGTAATAAACAAACTACAGCCATAAATAAACAAAATGGAGCAAATATCAAAGTGAAAATAACTCTGCTTTATGGTTTTCTGGAGAGAGTAACCATATTCAGGTACAGAATTTTAATAATCAAATGTAAAATAGCACTGCATAGTCTTCATCATATAAATAATTCAATAAAATTAATCTTTATTAAACTTCTTTATGCACTATTAAAATGCTTTAAACTATCTAAACTACCTACTAAACACAAAAACCTCTTTAAACTCTCTACTAAAAACACATGCAGATGATAAACTTTCACTCTATTATGGTTGAATTCTGCAGTGACTCCACAAATCTCCTGTGGTTTCTGGTCATCTATAATCCCGACTCAACATTGTGGGCTCTATTTTAACGATCTAGGTGCAAAGTCTAAAGCACATGGCGCAAAAGCATTAAGGGTGTGTCCGAATCCACTTTTGCTTTTTTAAGGATGGAAAAATACGATCTGCGCCCCCCTGCATGGTCTAACAGGGTTGTGCTTGTTCTCTTAATGAGTTCTGGGTGTGTTTTGAGCAAAACATGCATTAAACCAATTAGAGTCTCATCTCCCATTCCCTTTAAGAGCCAGTTGTGTCGCGCCATGGCGCATTTGCTATTTACATGGCGGACTTTGTAAGTGGAAAAACTGAACGCTTCACTATCGAGAAAACAGTTAAACAGACCATCTGCAGAGCGAGGATGAAGAATGAGCCTCCTCCATTCGGCCTCTTTACTTTCTCTTTACTTTACTTTTACACTTTACTTTCGTGGAGTAAGGAAACAGTGGAAACTCACTCCACTGAAGACATCCATTAGCTTACATAATTAATTTAGTTTGTTAAGCGCAAAGATTTGTTTCAAAACTATTGTGTGGTCAAAAAACGTATGCCCCATATGGTGATAAACCCGACAGGTGGACAAATGTAAACTTGTTTTTATTAAATCAAATATAAATATGCATATAATAAGTAATACTGCTAATAATAATAACATTATACAAATGCAAATTGTCATGAATAAACTGAAACAAGCCCCCCGAGGTGAAGAAGGCATGGAGGCAGTGGTTTTTATATTTATGTGGAAAATAATCATTTTTGTAACATTTTAATCCTTTAATTTGTTTTCATATGTAAAGATATTTGTGTATTGCTGTACCTCCTGTGTGTATTAAGCAATGTGTAAGTGTTTGGACCTGCTTAGGTGCATAACTAACGCCTCTGCGCTGGACTTTAGAGCAGCTTTTAGTTGATCAATGACGCGGTCTATTTCAGTTCCTCAAAATAAAAACGCGCCAACAGTGTGCCTTAACCAACTGGCCGTGGATCAATTGGTACCAGGCCGCACAAGAAATCATTCATTATTTCCGTTTTATTTGTCATCTGAGTCTGAACGATCTTCTATTTTGAAAAATCTTTTGTTTTGAAAAATGACCGTATTCTCTCACTTACATCTCGGTCACTTGAGCGCCCAAATTTAACCCACAAGCAGCAAAATGAGTAAGAAACAGACGTCTTTGGAAAGTTTCTCTGATAAGGGGAAAACACCCAGTGAAGGACCCGCGAACTGCCAAAAAATGGATCCGCAATCCATTTGTCAACAATCAGGTGAATCCAGCATGTCTGTGCAAGAAGATCAACTGCTGGAGATCGCAAATGATGGCGGCATTTTAGGGGCCGTTTGCATATTGTATCTTTTCTAGAGTTCACGCAAGTTTGTTATTTCCAATGGAGGTGCGAGCAAGCAGCGTGACGCATTCGCACCACGAGTCACGTGACCGATCAGCTTCAGCTTGTATGGAATATACACATTTTGGTCGACTCAGACAAACACAGAACACCCAAACACTGCAGTGCTTTGTAATTTTCTCCATAAATAAAACTTGTATCAGAGTGACAGCAATGTTTTGTCATCCTCTGAGAAAAAGAAAACGATTGGTGGTAGCTTAGCAACCTACGAACCACCGCCCAACCCACCCCCGGTCTGCGGTAAAATTGTCAAGTGTTGACCGGTCCGCGGTGATAAAAAGGTTGAGGACCATTGCCTTAACACACCTCCTTTTCAGACCAGCACACCCATGAGTCCACAAAGTGGCGCAAATGGATTTGCTATTTAAACAACGTGCCGCAAAACGGTCTGAAAATAGCAACAAATCGCACCATACACGTCTTGCACCTTATTGCGCCGGGTGTATGATAGGGCCCTGCATATGTTGCGATGTGACTATTGCAGACGCACACATTGCGATATCGATGCTTAAATTATATATTGTGCAGCCCTACTTGGTTTGTTCTAAAGAGAGAAAACACTGTCAATGTCAGACCTGTAAATCTGCATTTTAGTGCAATGCAGTAAGACAGATCATCTAGAGTCTAGCAGACATCAACTAAAGCCACAGGTTTTGGATTTGTGATCTGATGTGTTTGAAATGAGACGGTGAAGGCAGGAAGAGGAGCTGTGAGCGCTTTCCAAATCTAATGTGTAGACTTTGCTTTTTGCAGTAACCTTGAGGATGATTAACCACGTTATGCTTCGCTTATCCATATGTGTGTGTGTGAGTGTGTGTTAGAGTGTATGCACCAATGTGTTACAGTCTATGTATGAGTGTGTACATTTTGTAGTGTGTGTTGTAGTGTGTATTTGTAGTGCTGTGTTGGTGTGTGTGTTGCAGTGTGTGCATTTGTTGCATGTGCACAAGTGTGTGTTGGAGTGTCC
>CAIGQV010016735.1:4271622-4283218 GCA_903798115.1 Danio jaintianensis
TACTCATCCAAACACCCTTCCATCCATCCGTTTAAAAACCATCCATCTATCTACCTACTCATCCAAACACCCACCCATCCATCCATCCATCCATCCATCCATCCATCCGTTCAAAAAACATCCATCCATCTACCTACTCATCCAAACACCCATCCATCCTTCCATCTTTTGTCCATTCCATCCATCCATCCATCCATCCACCTGCTCATCCAAACACCCATCCATCCTTCCATCTTTTGTCCATTCCATTCCATCCATCCATCCATCCACCTATTCATCCAAACACCCATCCATCCATCCATCCATCCATCCACCCTTCCATCTTTTGTCCATCCATCCATCCATCCATCCATCCATCCATCCATCCATCCATCCATCCATCCATCCAAAAACCAACTATCCAAAAAACCATCCATCCATCCACCTACTCATCCATCCATCCATCCATCCATCCATCCATCTTTCCATCTGTCCTTCCATCCGTCCTTCCATCTTTTGTCCAGTACGTCCGTCCGTCCGTCCGTCCATCCATCCATCCAAACAAACAAACACCCATCCATTCATCCATCCTTTTATCTTTTGTCCAGTATGTCTGTCTGTCCAGCCGTCCTTCTGTCCGTCCATCCATCCATCCATCCATCCATCCATCCAAACATCCGTCCATCTGTCTGTCTGTCCATCCGTCCATCCGTCTGTCCATCCATCCGTCCAATTTAACCTGTTAGCCTGCACTCACTTATGGGGATTTACACCTACCTAACTTTAAATAGTAACAGTTCTTGACCCCAGTGAGCTACAAACAAAAATTTGGTGTCATTGGAAAGAAGACACTTTGAGCTTTACTAAGAAAGAAACATCTTCTGCTCAAGGCTTAGCTGTAAATACCTTGTAGTGTAAAGTTTTCTCTATTATTATTTTACCTTTTTTTAATCTTAGTCTTTAGTTTGTCATTTCTTAATGCACGACTTTGTTTAGCATCATTGAAGAGCATTTTTAAGAAAAGCAGTGCTTGAAAAGATGAATTGTGGACACTCTTTCATCAAATATCAGCTTTATTCCCTACATTAGCGTCATAAATATATTGGCGTGTGTTTATGAGAATATCGGTGGTGTTTAATCTGACGCCCAGCTGAAGCTCTTTAATCTTTTGATCCTCTCAGCTCAGGAAAGCGAGAGGCCCCTAGAGCGATGCTGAGGCTTATGGGATAGGTTTGCAGCTTTGAGTCCTCCAACGTCAGCCCTTTTTTTTTTTTCTTTCTTTTTTTTTTTTTATAATGTCACACCTTCTGCTTTGACAGACATGAGCTCATCATGTGCACATAAGCCACAGGTTCACACATCCACACCTTAAATGTGCAACAGCAGGCAGAGCGATGTTAGAAACAAGTATATATGCAGAAAAATACGCTTTCCTACCTGCATTAATCTGTTTTTGGACTTTGGTAGCATTTTTGTCTGGTTATGTAGGTCATTATGACTGCAGTCATTTAGAAACAGCTTGTGACCCAGAGACGTTTTAAAGAGCGAGGATCCTGTTAAATGTGTGACCTAACTGCATTTATTAAAGTGCTTTTTCAAAGGTTTATCATTTCTGTTTTAGAGACTCCTACAATAGGTTTATTTTAGGGCTGTCAAACGATTAGTCACATACAAAATAAAAGTTTGTATTGACATAATATATGTGTACTTACTGTGTATTAATATAGTTGTGTATATAAAAAAATATATATAAAATGCAAAACCAAAAATGTTGCTTGTATATTTATATATAATTTGTATTAGATCTAAATATTTATTTTATAAATAGAAATAAACATTTTCTCAAGTATAGACATATGTATATGTATGCATGTATGTGTATATGCACAGTACACACACACACACACACACACACATTATTCACATCCAAAATAAAAGCTTGAATTTATATTGTAAATATAAGCTTTTATTTTGGATGTGATTAATCGCAATTAATCTTTTGACAGTACTAGTTTATTTCTATTAAAATATCGCAATATCTAGCATTGCGATATTTTGATATTCTACAATTATATGTTGTGAAATGAATACAATTTCTCCAGATTCATTCATTTTCCTTCGGCTTAGTCTCTTTATTTATCAGGGGTCGCCACAGCGGAATGAACCGTCAACTTATCCAGCATATGTTTCACACAGTGAATGCCCTTCCAGATGCAACCCAGTACTGGGAAACACCCATACACTCTCACATTCACACTACGGCCAATTTAGTTTATTCAAGTCACCAATAGCGCATGTGTTTGGACTGTGGGGGAAACCGGAGCACCCGGAGGAAACCCACACCAACACAGGGAGAACATGCAAACTCCACACAGAATTGTCAGCTGACCCAGCCGGGACTCGAACCAGCGACCTTCTTGCTGTGAGGTGACAGTGCTAACCACTGAGCCACCGTGTCACCCTAATTTCTCCAGATAACTTAATTAAAAAAAATTCTATTTGGAAAGAATTTATGATTTTAGATTGACTCAGAGGATTTTTCAGGGGAGTGCTTCTGCATAAAATATACTAAACAATCTACAAGCAGATAAATACTATAATCAAAAAGATACAAATGAAATAATCAGTGTTTTATTGTTTGAGGAGTCAAACAGTATTCAGGTTTACAGTAATTGGATAATCAAATGTAAAATAATACTGCGTAGTCTTTATTGTATAAATAATTCAATAAAAAGAATCATTATTAAAGTTACAAACGGTACAATTCCTTATGCCTTAATGCTTTTAAAATCCTTGAGGCCTCAAAAATACATGCAGATATTCAGTAATAATAGTAATTAATAACAATTCAGACTCAACATTGCATGTCCTGCGATAGGGCTGCACAATATATCGGTCCCGCATCGACATCGCAATATGCAAATCCGCAATAGACACATCTTTAATGTTGAGTTTAAATGTTGGAATTATAGTTTACCAGGAGCCACAGTTCAGAATACAGAAGATTTTTAGAGTCACTGACGAGTTTACCCATAAAGGAGTGAAAGTTTATCATTTGTGTATGTTTTTAAGGCCTGTGATTGTGCAAGCATTCAGGCAGGAGAGTTTAAAGTATTCAGGCACATGAAATTGTACTGTTTGTAACTCTAATAATTATGTATTTGTTGCTTTGTTTATACAATAAAGACTATACAGTGTTATTTTACATTTGATAATTGAATTTCTGTACCTGAATACTGTGATGTAAATCATTTCTCTTCCCAATAATAATCCAGAATAACCTCCATAATCTTCCAGAATAATCCCAATCAGCCTAAATAAATGAATTCTTTCCAAATAGAGCTATTCAAGTTATCTGGTGAAATTGTAATCATATCGCAATATATAATTGTAGCAAAACAAAATACCGAAATGTCAAATTTTTCCAATATCATGCAGCACTGTCCTGCGATGTGACTATTGAGTGATCACACTGCAATATCGATTCTGAAACGATATATTGCGTGGCTCTAATGTCTATCTATAATATTTTCTTAGGAAATCAAATACAGCATCATCTTTTTTTTCCTACAGTGTCTGAAATGGTTGATTCAAAAATATAATTTCTCTAAACCCACCTTTTCCTGCAGACTGCTCTGCTCTGATTGGTCAGATGATTGGCTCAGTCTGTTTTGATTGGTCAAAGCCAAACTCTCATCCTCAGATCTGAATTTCAGCTCTTCCTCAGCACACTGCGATAGGGAATGGAACAGTAATGATGGCATCAGTTTTGCAATATCAAGTCCAGCACAAATGCTCATTATTTTGAAGTGTGTGCAAACAACAGAAAACAGCACCTTCTCAAATTGTCGACAACAGAAACCAAACTCTTCCAAGTTACAGCTACAGTGTTGGATGGTCAAAGCAGACATTGTTCAGAGCAGCCAATCAAAACCATATGCAGGTTTTATGCAAATTAGTTTTAAACCAACATAGGTTTGTGCACTTCTATCTATTGGAACACAAAACTCCATTCATTATGCACTTTGATCTTTTAAACTTCAGAGACATTTATTAGCAGTACATAATTATTAAAATAACTAATTAGCTGGGAAGCTATTGCGTTACTTTAAAAAAATTCTAATTTGTTAAATGACTATAAAATAAATATAAAACATTGTACACTAATCTACACTGTTTTAATGTTGTTGTAGGACAATGTGAGAGACAACGGCAGCATGTCCTCAACTATATATCTAGATATTATTTTGTTTAATTCTGTCTGAGTAATGAGTGTTTGCGGTGGAGAAAAATGAAGTTTTATTTGCTTTGACGTCATGGCTTCGTCTCCTCCTTTGGTAGCAGAGCTCACGTTATCACCTGAGTAGCCACTCATTTTGTGGCAGCATGTGACTACGTGAGGCACTTCATGAGAATAGAATTACTTGTCACTGACGTAGACAGACTCTTTTTTTCCTGGGCATAAGTTGCACGATACATAAACATTCTTGCCTTTCACCTCAGCGAGGGAAAAGTAGTGCTTATATTTCAAATTTGCAAACGCTACCTTTGAACATGTTGAATTTGCCATCGTTCTGACTCCTGGTCATTGGTGTGTGCCACTGACTGTGCATGTGCTTGTCTGAACATCCGCACTACTCTGCCTCTGATTGGCAAACGATGGAAATGTACTCTATCTAAGCCAATCATCACGTTCTCAGTTACATCACATTCACAGACACACCAATCATCATCACTGGTTGGTTATGTGTCCCGCCCCAGCCCCAAACACTCAAACACCCCAGAGAAAGAGAGGTCCTATGGCTGAGAGAGACACTGCTCCCATGAAAACCGCTTCAGTGTTCTCAATTATAGTAATGCGTGTTTTATTGTGTTTTATTACAGTAATTCAATTGATTACTCGTTACTGAAAAAAGTATTGCCATTGGTAATGCCGTTTATTTACAGCGCCGTTATTCCTATCACTATTTATTAGTAAAAAAAACATATTAGTAAAAAAACTGGACTTTACATAGAAGCTTTTATTTTTTTGTAAATATAATGATTAAAATGATTTATAGAAAACTCTAAGTGTGAAAGGGATACATGTAAAAATGGCTCACCATATCAGTAAAAAAAAAATTGACTTTATTTTTTTATAAAATGCTTAAATTATTTATAGGAAAACTGTATGTGTGATCAGTGTTAAAAGACAGCTTGATTACACACTACATGAGAGATAATTTACACACAAAAAGCATAACCATGGATTTGTGTGAAAGGGCAATGTAGCCGTATTCATTAATTGACAAACTCCCCCAGAGGCTTCACAAGAGTGATATTTGGGACCCCAGCGAGTGTATCGTGCTGCTTGACTGAAAGCCTCTTGGGTTAATTGACTGAGGCCTGCCCTAAAATGTGTGGCAGGATAGGTTAAGTCTGTATTAGGTGCAGCAGTGACATGTAAAGGGCACTTAAAGGACAGGAGGGACCCCTGGGTGGTACGAGAGGCAGGCAGGATGTTGCTATTGACACATGTATATTGACTGCTGTCGCTGCCCACGTTTTGTCCAAATGATGTCTTTGCATACTAAAGATGTACTGTATGTAGAGTCTAAACGGGTCAGGCTGTTGGTGGTAAATTAAGCAGGTGGAGTCAGTTTTTAAGACCTGAGCAGGTTATGCTAGTGCACAAAAAAAAATTATTCATTTGATTTGCTAAATATTTTTAAGGTAAGTGGTTGCAAACAATTTAATTGGCTGGATTTAAACAAACTAATTAAATTAAATTATGTAATATTCAATTGAATGTAAATTAGTCATGTTCAACTTAATTTGTTTGTTTAAGTTCAGCCCATGTACATTGTTTGCAACCATTTACCTTAAATTTTTTTTAGTAAATCCAAATGAATCATTTTTTTCAGTGTGAACGTGTGAAAATAAGTCAAAAGAGGCATATATATTTTTACTGGAATTTTGAATCATAACATGGGGCGTCAACGTTAGACGGAGGGTTAGACGTTAGTCTGAAGCTCACACTGACGCGATCATCATAGTGACGACAGCCAATCACATCCAGCTTGTACCATGACACAAAAAGGCACAGAAGTAGTAGTAGAGTAGTAGTACTAGTAGTAGTGTATAAAGATATACAGTGCTCAGCATATATAAGTACACCCCTCACAGATCTCTCTTTTAAATTCATATTTTTAATAGGAAGCTATACAATATTATATTTGTGCATATACATTAGATTAGTCAGTACTGAAGCCAGATCTGGAGCTTATCTAACAAAATAACTTACGATAACGGTCCAAAAACTAGTTCACCCAAATTTATATGTTATAGAAAAATATTAAATACAAATTTTAAAAAAGAGGAAAAATCAAGAGAAGCAAAAAAATTGAAAAGTTTTGTTAAAAATTTGTAGTTTATATATATTTTTTGCAATATTTTTCTTGAATTTAATTGTATTATCTTTCAATTTCTAAATATTTTTGGTCACTAAAATATTATTTTAATAAATATATCTGTTTAATAAATCTGTTTTGTTTAAATGCACCAAAATATATGACCTATATTCACTGAGAAATGGATTAAAATATTCATTTTCAAAATGAGGTGTATTCAATTATGCTGAGCACTGTATATATATATATATATATATATATATATATATATATATATATATATACTGATCATAAAGCAGTGGGTGATTACCAACCGTGATATTAATCTTTTCTTCCAGTTTGACATGCCACTATTCTCTGAATCGATTTGTGTTGGGACAGCATGAAGGAATTAAATTAACTTCTTAGTTTTTGCAAATTTAAGTGGATTGACCATAAAACAATTAAGTTGTCCTCAATAAACCTCAAGAATTGTGTTGTTTCAGCTCATTTTAAATAAGTAGTTTGAACAAACAGCAAACTTCATTTTTTGAGTGTTCTCTGGCGCTGCATGAATGTGATTAGCTGTGCACTAGTATTCGCATAAAGCGATCTGATTGGATAATGCCTCCGTTTGCGCTTGAAGTTGAAAGTTGTGATAGGAGATGAATCCCATCCTCTGAAGCCTTTTTTTGTACTGTTGCCCTCTGGAAGAAGCTTCAGAAGCATTAAATGCTCTTCTAATAGATATAAATTCACCTTTGTTCCTCAGGCCATAAGGCTTTATAACCTTAAAACTTAAAATTTTTAATGTATGGGTCTTTCTTACTGCTGTTTTTATTTATTTATTATTATTATTTTTTTTTGTATTATTACATTTCTGAAGTTATTATGAAGCATGCTGGATTGTGTTTTTTAATTTTGTTTGTAAGTGATATTTCTCTTTATGTGTTTGTTGTATCATGATGCTACTGCCCTAATTTAATTGCCCGTGGTGGGATTAATAAAGTTGTTAAACCTTAAACCTTCTGCAGCGAACAATGGAGGAGGCAACGTGACTCAACAGATCCACAATTCAGTTCGGCAACTCCATTCAAAGTCAATGGGTAGCGTTAAGGATGATGGGTTTTTTAACCAAAAATGTCCACATTTTCCACAAATTTAGTTTAAAACAACTCCACTTTTTTTTTTTTGAGTTTACCTTGTTGCATTCTCTAATATATGAGTAAAATATGATTTTCCATGTAGTCTTTTTACTGATATATCAGCCTCCCCCATCTCAGAGTATAAACTTCATCAGTCTGCAATGCTCCATTTCCCGTTCAATGAAGCGCCTCAGAAAATGAACTGTGTATTTTGTAGGTCGTCTCTTTGAAAGGAGATATTATGTGAGTGTTGCCTGTGGCACTGAGATTCGTAGGTATCTCATAGAAACGTCAGATGAAAATAAATCATAATATTTTGGAGTTTTAAAGAACATATTTTGATTCCTTCTGTTGTAAATTAGTAAATGCATTTGGAGATTCACACAGAGTTGGAACAGTTCTTGTTGTTCATAAAGTTTTGCCTATTTTCTTAAAGATAGTGCTTTTAAATGTGCACTTTTTATTCAATTTTTGACGTGATCTCAACTGAAACATGAAGACAGGCCGGGACGTATAGTAGCTTCTCCTCTTTAGAGAAACAGCCAATAGCGTTTTGTTTTATCACAACTCTGCCAATGAGAGTGGTTGAGCTCAAATGAAAAGCAAATGAGAAGTGTCTTGGAGGGGGCGGGGCATGTCAGATACTAGAGAGCATTTAATTGGTCAGAAGATTTGATGAGAA
This sequence comes from Danio jaintianensis, assembly GCA_903798115.1. Classification (NCBI taxonomy): domain Eukaryota; kingdom Metazoa; phylum Chordata; class Actinopteri; order Cypriniformes; family Danionidae; genus Danio; species Danio jaintianensis. Next base: position 4,279,797 of record CAIGQV010016735.1, read on the forward strand.
ACTGAAGTATGAGGTGATTCATTTAGGTGGAAGTGACAAACTGCAAGCTTTGGATGTTTAGATCTTCTTAATGCAAATTTGGTCACTGTTTTGGAGCACACTAGCTTATAGATATCCTTAAGACTAACATACTGATAATAACATCTAAAAAAAAATGTATTTTCATTTCATGGTACCTTTAATACCATTTAGCAATTTATATTTAAATTCATGCTGCAGATTTTCCAGTTTAAGGCCTAAAACGAGGCATTCTTTCACATTTCTCCTCATGTTTTGTTTATTGGCTTTAACAAAAAGAGTTAACATATTTAAATGTTGAAAAACACATTGTTTTCCACATGTGAATTGTAGCTCCTCTCTTCTGAAATGGTCTTGGTCTTCTGAAATGGTCATGGTCTTCTGAAATGGTGTTGTGCTTTCTACAAGCCCCGCCTTCCTAAAAGCCCATGGTGCTCTGATTGGCCAACAGAACGCTTTGTGATTGGCTTAACACCACTAGTGTGTGTCTGAAATGTAACAACCCTTCGAAATGCCAGTTTTTTTAAAAACAAACAATTAATAGATTCTGGCAATGCAGGCAGATCAACTTTCATATTGGTGAGTTTTTATTGTGTAACTCTTTTTGAAATTTGAAACAATTTGAAACAATCATTATTATAAAAAGCGCTATACAAATTAACTTGAATTGAATTGAATTGAACTCTCTGGAAAGACATCTCCACAACATTACTGCTGCACTATATTACACTGAACTGTCATTGATTTTGTTTAACTTTGGATGTCATTGAGTTCATATTGTGATGTAGATGATTTTGGAATTAATATTTGGTCTGTATCAGCTTTTTTTACTTAATTTTTGTATGTTTTAAGAATCTGGCGACCTAGAAAGTACAAGGAGTGGTCCCTGCTAATGTTTAAAGATGAATAAAAGAAATCTAAACAAAAATAATAATAATTTAAGAAGTGTAATAATTATAATATAACGAATACAAAAAATACAGTAAATATTCCAAAATAAAAAATGATGTTAATTTAGTTTAAAATAAATAAATAAAATATTTGAAGCAAACATATTAAAAATGAGAACATACATGTATAAATAAATACACGCAAACTATAATGAGTATTAAAAAATAGCTTTCAAATAATATTTTGGACTCATGCATACTAATATTTTAGTGTAAAATTATGTCTTTATGCAAGAAACTCTATAAATGTGTTTTACATTATTGGATGGAGTCCCTTGCATGAGGATGATCATTTTTGGTGACCTTTGGCATCTCATAGATCTAAAGCCCCTTCTCCATTCGACAAAATAAATCCTTTTATTTATGAGACTACTTTACAGATATTAAACAAGCACAAAAACACAGAAGCCAAAGGAAAAAAGCATTGAAAAGCACCATAATGGCTCCTGTAAAGCATCATTTATCTTGTTTTTTTTGTTTAAACTATGTACCTGTATTTCTGTATGAAGTGCTTGTCGTCGTAATAAACACACAGTGGAAACACTCCTGCGGGAAGCATCATGTGTGAATCCTGCATATTTACAAGCTAAAAGACACCTTGAGAAACGGCCTGGTTAGTAACCACTTCATGCTTCCCTGCTGGTTTGTGTGACAGTGGAGAGGAAAAGTGTGTACACTAGTGAGCAGTGAATATACTGGCATGCTGGAGGTTTTGATGGCTTCTTTCTGGAGGTAATGTGTGTATCACAGCTGACAGCTCTGTGTCGTCTTGGACTGTTCAGGGAATAGCCTTGAGGAACAGGAGCGATGGATGTGGACGGAGGCATTTTACTGCAATCACAGAGCCTGTATTTAGAGTTCTGATGCACCCGCTGACCTGAGAGAGACAAACACACACACACACACACACTAGGCCTGGAACAATATCTAATGTTTGTTCTGTGATTTATTGCACCAAAATGTATTGCGATAAGCGATATTATTGTCGTTTAAGACCATTTTATGCCTCTTATTATATAATGCTAGTGCACTGAAAAGAATGATTCATTGGATTTACAGTGTTTTTTTTTAAGGAAAGTGGTTGCAAACAATTTATATGGGCTGAATTTAAACAAACAAATTAAGTTGGACATTACTACATTTAATTTGTTTGTTTAAATTCAGCCCATATAAATTGTTTGCAACATTTTAGCAAGAATCTTTTTTTTCAGTGTATGACAATATAATAGCGTAATTATTCAAGTATGCTCTTTGGAAGAACACTGACTATTTTATTCTTAAGAATGTTTTATACACTGTCGATTTGTGTTGGGACGACATGAAGGAATTATGTTAACTTTTGAGTTTTTGCAAATTTAAGTGGATTGAACATAAAACAATTAAGTTTAAGTCCACCCCCCCCCCCCCCCACCCCCCAAAATAACAACAACTCAAGAATTGTGTTGTTTCAGCTCATTTTAAATAAGGAGTTTGAACAAACAGAAAAACACAATTTTTTGAGTGCATAATTGTAGTAATTTTAACACTTTAACTATTAGGCATTGGATTCGAAATGTAAAAAACATATGTCATAATACTAATAACAATAATAATAACAATAATAATAATAATAATAATAATAATAATATGCTAACAAAAATTTGCAAGGTAACAACTAGAACAAAGTAACATGTTTGACAGTCAGTTTAGACTTTCAAAGTGTCACATATCTGTGTGTGTGTGTGTGTGTGTGTGTGTGTGTGTGTACGTGTTTTTGTGACATGTCAGGACACAAATCTGTATAATGACATAGGTATGACACAGGTATTACAAAAAGGAGGTGAAATATGAGGACATTGCTGACGTCCTCATTTCTCAAAAAGCTTATAAATCCCACAGAATGAGTTTAATCAGAGAGTAAAGCTGTACACTGTTTCCTGTGAGGGTTGGGTTTAGGGGTAGGGTGCGGTTAGGGCAATACAAAATACGGTTTGTGCTGTATAAAATCAATGGAAAGCTATGTAATGAACCCACTTTTCACAAAAACAAACATGTGTGTGCGTGTGTGTGTGTGTGTGTGTGTGTGTTATGTTTATTTTGTTCATTCCGTCTCTTTAATTTATTCATTAATTCTGTGCATGTTATTGGTTTGTTTTTCTGTTCTTCTGTTTTTTTTCGTTCATTAGTTTTACTCATTTATTTTGTCTTTCAGTCCTTCTCAGTTTATTTATTTATATTGTTGTTTAGATATTTTTCTTGGATCCATCCATCCATCAATTTTCTTTAGCACCCATCCATCCATCCATCCATCCATCCATCCATCCATCATATTTCTTTAGAATCCATCCATCCATCCATCCATCCATCTGTCCGTCTGTCTCTCCATCCATCCGTAATTTCATCCATCCATAATTTTTCTTTATCATTTCATCCATCCATCCATCCATCCATCCATCCATCCATCCATCCATCCAT
>CAIGQV010016735.1:4291150-4324963 GCA_903798115.1 Danio jaintianensis
TATATGTATATATATATATTTTTTTGTAACCATTGTTGTCTAGTTAACATAATAATAACCTAGTTAAGTGTTAAATGTCACTTTAAGCTGAATACTAGTATCTTGCAAAACAAGTAGACCAATATTATGTGCTGTCATCATGGCAAAGACAAAATAAACGAGTTATTAGAAATTAGTTATTAAAACTATTATGTTTAGAAATGCGTTGAAATATTTTTCTCTCCATTAAGCAACAATTTAGAAATATTTTTAAAAGAAATTTGACAGGAGGACTAATAATTTTGACTTTAATTAATTGACTTCACAATTAATAAGATATTTTAGAATTTTGTTTATAAATAATGAAATACATCGACAAAATTATATAAAATTATCAAGTTAAATACAAATATTGTGAACTTGTTTTACATGTGCTCAGTCCACAACAAATCATTTTACATTGAACTGTATTTAGAAGAAAAATAAATATATAAATAAATTCAATATATTAAAACAGAATTAAATAAAATAGAAATGCAACAGTAAAACTAAGATAAATTATAGTGACCAAAAATATTTATTAAAATGTCTAGCTTTAAATCATTTATAGCAAAACTAAAACTAGCACTAGTGTCTTATCATTCATTCATTAATTTTCCTTCACCTTAGATTCTATTTCAGAGGTCGCCACAGCGGAATGAACCGCCAACTATTCCAGCATAAGTTTTACGCAGCGGATGCCCTTTCAGCCGCAACCCAGTATTGGGAAACACCCACACTCTCATTCGTGCACACACTCATACACTACGGCCAGTGTGTTTGGACTGTGGGGGAAACTGGAGCACCCGGAGGAAACCCACGCCAACACGGGGAGAATATGCAAACTCCACACAGAAATGCCAACTGGCGTTCCCAGCTGAGGCTCATTCCCATTCCCAGCTGAGGCTCAAACCAGCGACCTTCTTGCTGTGGGGCGACAGTGCTAACCATGTCTTATCATGTTATTGTTTTTTTTTTGTTTGTTTGGGGGGTTTTTTGTCATAAAAACTTCATGGTTTAAAAGGAAAATAGTAGAATTTGTTGTAGAAACGTTGCTTTATGTAAAATCTTTGTGTTTGCATAAAATCTAGCCTTTCTTTTTTTTACCAACATCTAACACTCCATCAATTTTTATAAAATAATTTTAATAAAAATGATCAAGACTTGGTGTTTGACTGTTCTGTAGGTCTGTTGCTCTTCAAATAGTTTTCATATGACGTACATTTCTCAAGCTTATTGTGCAATATTAGTCTGAAAGATCAGAAAAGTTCCATACATAAACCCTCAAAGAGATCAAGAAAGTGGACAAAAAATAAACAAAACAATTTAATGTATTTTTGTATTTTCTAATTATAATTTAATTGACCAAATCACATCTTTATAGCAGGTGTGAACAGTAATCTTTCTGTATATCTTACAGTACTTCAGACCTCTAAAATTATCAACAGTCACAGCCCGTATCCTCAACGTGGCTGTCAAAGTGGTCACTTTTTTTTCTCTTCTTTTTTCATTTGAATAAATAATGATGCTGGTTCTTTAGGGAGGCTTGAAAGCATTGATCCAAGAATAGCCCTGTTAAAAAATTCATCTTCCCTTCACGCTGTTCTTAGCCGCCCAAACAGTGCTATGGATCTCACCAGACGTGGAGGTTTGAAAGATAAATCAGACCCATCATCGGCTACAGCGCATTAACAGCCTCTCTGTTTGTCTTCCATGATTGGCTCTTAAACGCTTTTCATAATAGAAGCCAAAATGATTCATGTTAAGCCTGTAGCATTGGTGCTGTTTGATTTGCATCTTGTCTGATTGGCTGCACTTTATATCGGAAAAGGGTGGCATGGTGGCTCAGTGGGTAGCACTGTCACCTCACAGCAGGAAGGTTGCTGGTTCGAGTCCCGGCTGGGCCAGTTGCCATTTCTGTGTGGAGTTTGTATGTTCTCCCTGTGTTGGCGTGGGTTTCCTCTGGGTGCTCCGGTTTCCCCCACAGTCCAAACACATGCACAAATTGGCTGTAGTGTGTGTGTGTGCGCGTGTGTGCGTGTGTGCGTATGTGCGTGTGTGCGTGTGTGTGTGTGTGTGTGTGTGTGTGTGTGTGTGTGTGTGTGTGTGAGATGAATGAGTGTGTATGGGTGTTTCCCAGTACTGGGTTGCAGCTGGAAGGGCATCCGCTGTGTAAAACATATGCCGGAATAGTTGGTGGTTCATTCCGCTGTTGCAACCCCTGATAATCAGGAAGTAAACCAAAGGACAATGAATGAATGAATGGATAGATTGAAAAATTATCGTGATAATAGTATGCAATATCCATATCACAGGGAAGTACAATAAATTAACTTAATTTTATGTTCCAACACTCAAAATAACAATTTTGCTGCTTGTTCAAATTACTTATTTAAAATGAGCTGAAAAAACACAATTCTTGAGGTTTTTTTTGGGACAGCTTAATTGTTTCATGTTCAATCCACTTAATCGGTAATAGTTAACTTAATTGATTTGTGTTGGGACAACATGGATGAATTGCGTGGAACCCTGCATTTTTTTACAGTGAAACATTTGTGTGCTGCATGCATGGGTTGTTTATGCAAATCTGACCAATCAGATGGCACCTTCACTATCTTCATCTCCACCAGTAGCTGAACTTAGAGCTGAAAATAAACACTAGGAGATGAGAGAGGAAAATGACAACAGCCAATCAGAATCAAGATTTTCAGTCATTCATGGTGTTTTAAAGTCTAAGGGTGCTTTCACACTAGCACTTTTGGTCCGCACCCGGGTTCGTTTGATGTCAGAGTACGGTACGTTTAGCTAGTGTGAACGTGTCTTCTGAACTCGGGTACGCACCCGTGAACCGTACCTGAGTCCGCCTGAAGGAGGTGGTCTGGGGTACGGTTCGTGCAAACTCTGGTACGGTTCCAAAATAACAGAAGTGAACCGCCAACTGTACAACAAACTTTAGTTTTCATAACGTTCATTCGTGTGTGTGTGTGCGTGTGCGTGTGTGTGTGTGTGTGTATCACCTACCTTGGTGACAAGCGGGACTGTGTGTGCAGACAGTGATAATGTCTGCTTGTCTCCACCAAAAATGACTTCTGCAGACATCACGTGATGTTCTGAACGTTTTTAATGTTTTTTTGCGGCAGATAGACACAAGTGGCTCTCTGTATTTTGGCTTTGGTTACAAAACCATAAGATTCAGTAAAAGCAGAATGACCATGATATGCGGATGTCTCCATTTTGGCGCTTTGCTTTCGTGGCCGTCACCTAGCAACAGCCATACACAAAGCAGCAGCTCGATGATGCAAGCGTACCAGGGTTCAGAAGGAAAAAAGACAGTGTGAACACAAACCAGCCGAGAAGGTGGCAAGGGGGGACAATCGAACTTAGGTTCGGTCCAGGCAATTGAACCAAGTGTGAAAGCACCCTCAATGTTTGCTTGACATCATTTTGTTTTTATTTAATTAGCTCAGGAAATTGCCTATTACCTGTTTACTTTTGTATGATCATAACATAAATATATACAGTTGAAGTCAAAATTATTCGCCCTCCTGTGTTTTTTTTTCTTTTTCAAATATTTCCTAAATGATGTTTAACAGAACAAGACATTTTTCACAGTATTTCCTATAATATTTTTTCTTTTGGAGAAAGTTGTTTTATTTGTTTTATTTTGGCTAGAATAAAAGCAGTTTTAAATGTTATATTATATTAATATTATTAGCCCTCTCAAGCAATATTATTTTTCAATTGTCTACAGAACAAACCATCGTTATACAATGATTTGCCTAATTAACCTAGTTAAGCCTTTAAATGTCACTTTAAGCTGAATACTAGTATCTTGAAAGATATCTAGTAAATAGTATGTGCTGTCATCATGGCAAAGAAATCAGTTATTAGAAATTGGTTATTAAAACTATTTTGTTTAGAAATGTGTTGGAAAAAAAACCTTCTTTCCGTTAAACAGAAATTGGGTAAAAAATATACAGGGGGGCTAATAGTTCAGGAGGGCTAATAAGACTTCAACTGTATATATACTTAAAATAGCTGATAAAATTGAGTTTTAGTAGTTAGTTATATCATAAGAAATATCGTTATCACAACAATATTGCATATTGTATCGTGCAGCCCTAACACAGTTTGCTGGTAGTTGGTTTGTTAAGATGTATATCGAGTGCGATTGGTCTCGTTTCTGCCAGAGGCTTAATGAGCTGAAGCCAATCATCAGTGTCTGGATAAAGACGTGATGCGATGTAAATCCCAAAAGGTTCCGCTAATGGGTGACTGCTTAGTGCATTGATTTTAAGATCTTCAAACCGCATTAATCAACAGTCATTGATACCTTTCCTCCAGAAGACTGCCGTTGTTTAAACACACAAACATCCATTTGGCGTACGTCCATGATTAACTGCCTTGAGAAAGTGTGTTTTATGGCATGGATGACAAATTAGGGGTTTCCTGCAATTGAGAACATTGTCTGGGTTACGATGCGTTCATGTTTTACCTTCAGTCAAATGTATGTTGCTATATTTTTTGCTATTTGTGCAGAGAGTTTTGTCAAATAATCAGCGAATTTTACAGTCTGGAAAGAGCATATTCGTCAGCTAACTCTGATTATTCTTTTTTTGAATTATATATTTTTATTTTTCAAAAGTTAACAATACAGAACATCGAAACTAAGCAGCAAACAAACTAAGGTAAAACATACACAAACAGTATATAAAAATAAATAAATAAAATTAAAATAAGTAAATAAAAAGGGAGGAGATACAGTATAAACCAATGGGGAAAAACTATTTTGTCAAATCAAATCATGTGGTACTGTTTTAATATCATTCCAGAATGGATTCCAGATCTTTTTAAATAATTCACCCTTTCCTCTCAAAGAATATGTTATCTTCTCCAGTGGTATACAGTTGCAAACTTCTGAGATTCATAGCCCAATTGGTACATCAATGTCTGTTTTCCATTTTAAAGCAATACATTTTTTGGCGATTGTCAATAACATTTTAGTACGCTTAATAGCATAATTATGCTAGAGGTTCGAATTTGTATAATTGCCCAATAAACATATCTCTGTGTCCAATGGAAAATCAATTCCATGAATCTGTGATATGATATTGCATACTTGTACCCACAACACTTTCACTTTAGGGCACAGCCATGTAGAATGCAAAAATGTACCTTCTTCTATACCACATCTGAAGCAGAGGGGAGAAATACTGTTTTTAAATTTGTGTAATCTGGATGGAGTGTAATAAAGCTGGTGTAAGAACACTGATTATTCTGAGAAGTATAAAAATACACATATTACTGCAGAGAATTACAACTGCATTCATATAGTTTTGGCAATATTAAGTGGAGTAGCTGAAAAAGTGAATATATCTTCTCACCAATACAGGAAGAGGCAGTGGAATGAAGACCATCCTTCTCGCCACTGAATCACTGTAATCTGTGTAGGCCTGTCAATCAATAACCACATTTATTATTTATTTTTTTATCATATTTTTGCTATTAATTTACAGAAACAAGGGCTGATCTTTTTATAGAGGCCATATGAGCTGATATTAAATATTTCATTATTATCATTTTTAAATTAGTTTATTGTATGTGCTAGAATAGGTTAACATGCTTCAAAGTTAAAAAATAATGAAATTAATATTCAGGTGAAATTATGCTAATGTCTTAATGCATTACTCTAATATGTTAATGCATTTATTAAGCATGAACAATAATTGTACAGCAATTACTAATCATAGTTTATCATAGAGTTAACACAAATTTTCAGTAACTAACATTAACCAAGATGCTTTCTCATTTAATATTCCGTTTCTCTAGGAACTGCGTTAAAACATGAAATTAAACAAATACTTTTATTTAGGGTTTACAATGCACATCTAATTAGATCTACTTAAGTCTCATATATCTACTAAAAAAACAGAACATGTTACTTTACAAACTGTATTGTGAATAATTCATATTTGCATATTAGTCAACAATAGTATTGAAATGAACATAAAAACTGAATAATTATATATTTTTTACACACATTTAGAAATAAATAGACTCAATGATGGGCTAAAGAAATCTGTGGATTTCTGCGCACACAGATTCTGTGTGGGTCTGGTCATGGGTTATCAAGTTTTCAGGATTTTGATGGTATAGAGTATAGAATAGTATAGAGTTTCTCCCAAAAATAGAAATTCCAATTTATCTTCATGACATTCTAAACCTGGAGGGTTTTTATGTTGAACATGAAAGGAGAAATTCTTTTCATGCAATGACATTGAGGTGTCAAGCTTCAAAAAAGAGTACTAAACTGCAATGAAAGTGGCTTATTTAAGCTTTGCTCATATATATATATATATGTGTATATATATATGTGTATATATATATATATATATATATATGTATATATATATATATGTATATATATGTATATATATATATGTATATATATGTATATATATATATGTATATGTATATATATGTATATATATATATATGTATATATATGTATATATATATATATATGTATATATATGTATATATATATATATATATATGTATATATATGTATATATATGTATATATATATGTATGTATATATATGGAAAAATAAAGAGAGCACTTCAATTCTCTTCAATATCTCTGGATTTATTTAGAAGGTATAGGTTTGAGTAAAATGTTAAAAGTTATTATATTCTTTTAAGGTCTAATAACATTTATTTTATGGCACCTTTTGTGTTGTTTTATTTATAAAAAAAAAAAGCTCAAAATGACAACAACTTTATTTTAAATTTAGACAGAATTTCATCACTAGTTGACAAAAAAAAGCAAAAATTACATTTTACTTAAACACATAAAATTGTAGATCCAGTAGGGCTGTAACGGATCACGGTTGATCCGTGATTCGTACGGATCACAACCTACGGTTCAGAACACACGTGACCTGTGGATTAATACATTTTTTTTTACCGGTAGATTAATCCTAAATTTGTAACGATCACAGAGAGATCGTCTCTCGCGTCATTCAAATCACATGTATGACACATTTAGGCTTTCCTGTAAAATATAATGATGACGAAAGAAGTTGTGGTGGGTTATTCAGGATGTGCTGGGTTTCTTAGATTATTAAAGGTGTTTTCTGTCACTACTTGTTTAGCCTGCATCAATGCATTCAGTGTAAACTGCACGATTAATCATTAAAAGATCGGGATTTCAACACCCACGGAATATAAATTATAAATGATGGTGATTTGCATATGTTTATTAATCCTTCGAATCGCTGCATTCAAATCTGAAAACGCAAAAATCAAGAAAGAGATTCACCATCTTGATGCTCAAAAATGAAAGTTGCAGGCAGCAATTACATTATTTAACCAATAGGTGGCCATCAACCAGCCATCAAAAATATGTCACTGAATAATTCTTTAAAAGTGATCCATCTAGCAATGAAACATGAAGTTTTATGAGTGAATAACTGAATCATTTATTGAAAATGAGAATAAAAATAAATATGGGTTGTACAAATTATAATGTTAGATTTCTACATGTAGCGTTATCAGCAACAGTAGTAACAGTGAATTTTTCACAGAACTGAGTATTTTATAGTTTATTTTTATTCAGCTGATTGTTTCTTCATTTTATTTGTAATAAAATTACAGGTTCTAAGTTCTGTTTGTTAAAAGCAAAAGTGTCTTGCAGTACTGTTTTTGTAATAAATGGAAAGCAAATTACATTTGTCTTCCTCCCTTTTTGGCTGATCTGAAAAATGGTCCGATCCGTGAGTAAAAAACCATAATGTGATCCGAACTGTGAGATTTGTGATCTGTTACACCACTAAAATCCAGACCTTAACACAAAGCTTAAAAATAGCATGCAATTGCAAGCCTTTTTGGCAGCTTTACAGTGCTTATGAAAAATGAAGTATGTTCATTGTGATTGCATTTCTCCTTCAGTGTTCTGCTTAATAAAGTAGGCCATGCAAAAGAATTCTTAGATGATCAATTCCCAATTTCTTTGGGAATAGGGATGCTACAATACAGACAGTCCTTTAGTTTTTATATTATTTCACAGTGGCACCTGCGCTGCCCTCCTCCCCCTCTGATGTGGCTCCACCCACTCGGCCCTCTGAGTGGCTGCTTTCAGCACCATCTGAATATTTGATGAGTAATGCAGGTCATTTAAGTCAAAATGACATGCGTTTGTGTGAGTCCACATTGGGTGGCTTTAAAAATGAACAGTGTCTGGAAGCCGGAGCAGTAAAGATGCGTCCAGGAACCGGCTTCTGCAAGCAGCTGGTCAGGGCCACACTGTGGGCAGTTTCAGGGAGGAGTAGAGCATCACTGGGGCTCATCTGCCAGGTGAGAGGGACTCAGGGTGGGCTGCCACTGTTGATTGTATTGTTGTTTGTGTGAAGACAGGGGTCTTTCTTTTGTTGAGAAGTCTTGGGGTGGAGATGGGATGATGAAATCTGCCTCTATTTCTGTGTTCAAAGGTTTTAGTTTTGTTGGTTCATTTGGTTTGATTATAATTTTTTTTGTCACTTTCTTCATCACATCTTTCACATCTTTTTATTATTTTGTTTATAAGTTTGATGTAATTCATGTTGTAATGTGCTCTGGTTTTGCCTATTGAGATACGCTGATATGGAAATTGAACAGGAAACAGGGTCCAAATGAGTATTCAACCTTGCCTCCAACAAAGTGTATTAATTTATAAATTTTTTATTAAATTTTATTTTAGTATTTTTTTTGTTTTATTTTATTATATATATTTTTTAGTTTTTGTATTATTTATTAGTATTTTTGTGCATGTAAATATTTATTATTATTATTTTTTTTACTAGTAGTGTTTTTTTACCTATATTGATATAAGGAGAAACCCAGATTAAAATGCGTCCGTGTCAATGTTCATTTTTATGCATTTATTGCTTGTTTGTTTTCATTTTCAGTATATTTTGACAATTTATTTTTGGGTAAATTTTTGCCTATATTGATATAGAACCAATGGAGAATCGAAAGCGGGGACTAAATGGGGATTTGAAATCTGCTTTTTTGCGGGGGGGAATGAAAGGAGTATGAAAAATAATCAAGAATCCCAGTGATTTCTTAATTTTTAAATTTTAATTTTTGAGAAAAAACGTCTCTAAAGCTTGGAGATATAAACCAACAATGTTTTGTACTTTACTGTAATTGACTAAAAAATGTTTTGTGACACACACAGGCCACCGAGAGTGAGCCGGGCGACATGGACCTCAGCGGTCTGCCTGAGACGGCCGTCGACTCTGAGGAGGATGATGATGAGGAAGACATCGAACGTGCCTCAGATCCCCTCATGAGCCGAGACATTGTCCGAGACTGCTTGGAGAAAGACCCCATGGACCGAACAGATGATGACATAGGTGAGCCAATCCATTATAACGCCTAACCAGATCCCTTGCTAGGGTAGGATGCAAAAAAAAGAGGAGATTCTCAAAAGCAGTCAAAAAAAAAGGAAGGCAACAAAAGGTCGGGGAGACTACAAAGAGAAGGGGGAGACGGGTTGTTTTTTCTAGGTCATCCTCTCACTCGAGTCTTTCACAGCGCATTAAAATTTGATTGGTTAAATCTACAGCTATGCTTCAGTGGTGCCGTGCCAAGCTCAGGTCATCGAGTACCAGACGGGCCATGGGCAGAGCACAATCCAAAATCTCTGGTCTCCATTGTGATGAAGATGGATACTTGATTCAGTTGATGGGGGAAAAAACTATTAACTTCAATAGAAAAAATATTATCTTGCTGGCTAGTTCCAGTAATTGGTTGTAAAATAATGATTGCATTGAAATGAATGGATGCAAGAGGTTAAATGTGCCGTGTTCTGTGCAACAAAATGTCAAGAACACTCAAGTAACTTTTCCACAAGCTAATGTACATTCTGATATAATAGAAAGTGCACAATTATACACGCAAATACAAAACATTGTGGCAAAACATCACACTAAAATTATTAGGTCTGCATTAGGGAACAGCGAAGGCTACTGTGTATACTTTATGCAGACGTATAAATTGACCTTAACTAGACAGCAGCTTTCATGCAGAGCAATAAACCCTGAACACTTTAAAACAGGTAAAGCAAAACACTAAGCTAAAAACACTGAAATAATGAAATGGCAGCCCAGTGTCCTCACCTAAACTTGATTGAAGGTCTCCGTAAAATCCTTAGCAACAAAGTTACAGCTAACATCGTTCAGTAAACTGTTGGTTATTTTGTAAAACACTGCAGTTGCAATAAACAGAAAACATTAAAATAATGAAATGGCAGCCCAGCGTCCTGAACTAAAATTGTTTGAAGATCTCTGTAAAATTCTTTGCAACAAAGTTACAGCTAACACTGTTCAGTGATCTCCTGGTTATTTTACAAAACACTGTTATACTAGCATGGTACAGATAAGAAAATAAGATTCCTTTAAATTTTCAATAATGAAGTTCTGGAAAAAAAAAATCAAGTGTTCATAAATTGTTCTCTGATTTTAATTTTGATAACTCATATTGATTGTAAAATAATGAGTGCATTGAAATGAATGGACACAAAAGGTTAAATGTATCATCTTCTGTGCAACTAAATGTCAAGAACACTTGCAGGCATGCTGGACTGCCTTAAAGAAACAAGCAAACTTACATAAAATACATAAATGGGTGTTTCCTCAACTATGAGCACTTTCTGCCCTGTGGAATTTAAGAAAATAAACTTGAGTTTTACATTCTCACTGCTTGATTTCATTTGTTCATCAACAATATCCAAGTGTGTTAAGTCAGAGGAAAGCAGCAATTTTCTGAAAGCCATTATTTACAGGATTTTCTGACACATCTGACACAAGTAGCTTTTCCACAAGCTAATGTAAATTCTGATATTATAGAAAGTGCAAAATCATAAATGCAAATACAAAACATTGTGGTAAAACACGACACTAAAATAATGCAGTAAGCATTCAACAGCATGTAACATGCCTTATTGTCCATGACTGCTAAAAAACAAAATAGAAATAATTATAGAATTAAAACAAATGCACTTTATTTCCATTGCAAATAAGAAGTTGAAAATCTAAAGCTTATTTTAAACTGTGTTTACAAAAAATACAGTTTTTTTTTTATTACATAGTCATACATTTAAGTAATCAAAACTAAATGAAGGCGATAAATACAGTCTAGGACAGCTTACATATATTTTGTAGAAATATTTTAATAAATTCCAATCCTTGCTTAGGGTCTGTATTTGAAGAAACCACTTTCTGTTTAGTTCTTTGTTACTGTGGAAATGGATTTTGTCATGTATAATATGTCCTGTATATTGCATAGCAGGATTAGCTGGTTCTCTGGAAATAGCTTCATATTAATAATGCATTCGATGCTTGATTGCTGTTATTTTTAAAGCCATGGAAAGAATGTTTTTCCGTTCTCCATGTGGGGAGGAAACTGCATCTGAGGGCATATATCAATGAAAGACTTTGAAAGACTCTCTCTTAAATCGGACTTTGGCTTTTGTTTCTGCAGAGCAACTGTTGGAGTTCATGCACCAGCTACCAGCCTTTGCCAACATGACCATGTCTGTCAGGAGGGAGCTTTGTGCTGTCATGGTGTTTGCTGTGGTGGAACGAGCCGGCACCGTCGTCCTTAATGATGGCGAAGAGGTCGGTCAGACTTACTGTCACATTAGCCTTTCTGCTCTCACTTTATAAATGGATGGTTCACCCAAAAATGAAGATGACCTCATCAGTTATTCCACTTGTGGTTTTAAGCTTTTATGATTTTCATTCCTCTGTTGAACATAAGAAAGAGGATATTTTATACAAGGCTGGTTGTTGAAACTCAGACTTCCAAAAAAATTACTGGATGTCAATGAGTACTACCAGCATTCTTCAGAATATCTTTGTGTTTAACAGATGAAAGAAACTTAAATAGGATTCGAACAAGTGATGCGTGAGTAAATGATGGTAGAATTTTCATTTTTGGGCGTTCTAGCCCTTTAAACTACAGTCGAAATCAAAAATAGAGAACAAAAAACGTTTCCTAAATTTAGAGGTCATTGAATAGTCCTATTTGGAGTAACAGGAGTAAAAGAGCACTTTTTAAAGCATATTGCTTGAGTTACAGTTATCCGGAAAAAAAACAACACTGATCAATATTAGAGAACACCTAGGCTGTATCCGAAATCACCTGCTGCTCGAGTAGGTACTACATTTGAATTTGACTTTACTTCATGACCGTTAGAAAAGTACGTTCTATGTAGTATGAATGTGAGTAGTATGAATGGAGCTCGGACATACTACATCTGCCGTTAGTCATTATCACGTGACCTGCACACTTCAGAGTCTCGCCGGAAGTAGTAGGTCATCCGGGTACTTCTCGTATACTGTTTTTCGAATACTATGAATTTGGACATACTACTTGGCTCGCATACTGTTGTTAACGTACTACATACTATGGAAGCATGTGATTTTGAACGCAGCCGTACAGATATTCCCTGTTATTGGTGTTAATCTGCAGCTGGTGGTTATTTCATTAATTATCTGACAAACAGTGGGAATGTAAATGGGAGCCGAAATTTCTAGTTTTGACTGACTTTGCAAGATGTTGAGCACGCGTCACTGGCACAAAGTCGACTTATCACAGATATTGTGCTCTGCATTGTTGCAATGTGTAGTTAAATTATTTGAGAAGTCTGCATCAGTCTACATTGAAGAGTATGCAACTGTGATACACTGGATGCAGAAGTATAAAATGACCTTACTCAGACAACAGCTTTCATGCAGGACAATAAACCCTGAACACAGCAAAACAGTGAAAGTAGTTATTTGAAGCTGGAAACACTGAAATAATAAAACGGCAGCCCAGTGTCCTGATCTAAACCTGATTGAACATCCCTGTAAAATCCTTTGCAACAAAGTTACAGCTAACATTCTTCAGAGAACAGTTTTTTTTTTTTTTGTAAAACACTGCAGTTCATTGAAGCTGAAAACATTGAAATAATGAAACGGCAGCCCAGTGTCCTGAACTGAACCTGATTGAAGATCCCTGTAAAACCCTTAGCAACAAAGTTACAGCTAACACCGTTAGGTGACCTGTTGTTTATTTTGTAAAGCACTGTATGTACTACCATGGTACAGACAAAAATAAAAGTCCTTTAAACTTTGAGTGATAAAGTTAACTTTATTTGTGAAATAAACAAATCAAGTGTTCATGAATAGTTTGATCTCTGCTGTAACCTTTTCCAACGTCA
The DNA here is from genome assembly GCA_903798115.1 of Danio jaintianensis. Lineage (NCBI taxonomy): Eukaryota > Metazoa > Chordata > Actinopteri > Cypriniformes > Danionidae > Danio > Danio jaintianensis. The sequence continues at coordinate 4,304,420 of CAIGQV010016735.1, forward strand.
ATATCTATTAGCCTAGCATTTCACACAAATTCAATTTCAGTTCTTTCTTCAATGCTAATCTTGTCATTTTTGTCAACTAATGTCATTCACCCTTAACCTTTCACCAGCGTTGGCTTCAGTCTTATGCTAATCTGGATTCTGTGGTTTGGCTAACATGCACTACAGTCCATCTCCCGCTTTATACGCAGCCAATCATCCATTCAGCTTCTGCACTGTTAAACCTGAATGGAAGCCAGCATTCGGCGTCTTGAGATTACAAGATGCCCGCGGTACAGCGGGAATCACTTATCTCCTTATCTCAGCATTGACATGCCAAAAAGAGCCATTTTCCCCCCTAATGCATCCATATAATTGAAAGCAGGACAGGCCTTGAGGCTTGTACAGTTGACTGCGATGACATGTTCACTGCTGTTATCAGTGCTCAAAACAATTATTTAAGTCCCCGTGCATGTTTTTATTGCACCACAAATGTTTTTTTTGCACCGCTAACAGTTGCACCGCTTCATACACTTGTTTCTAGTCCAGATATCTAAAAAATTCTTAAATCGAGATGCATGACGAGCAAAATATTGTCTTGTTTTAAGAAATAATATTGTAAAATAATCTTGTTTTTTTGTTATGACATAAGATTATTTAGCTTACCCCATTGGCAGATTATTTTGCTTGTTTTAACGAAAAACGCACTTAATTGTGTGTTAATTAAATGTGTGTGTTACTGTGAACTTGTGTATGTGTGTTGCAGCTGGACTCGTGGTCTGTGATTCTGAATGGATCGGTGGAAGTGACGCATCCAGACAGCCGCAATGAAATCCTCTGCATGGGCAACAGCTTTGGCGTTTCTCCCACCATGGAGAAAGAGTACATGAAGGGGGTGATGAAGACCAAGGTGGACGACTGCCAGGTGAGTCAACAGGACAAAGTCTAGCCCGAATCAAAAAAAGAAAGAAATTGTAATTTGTATTAAAAGTGCATTTGTTTTGCTGTAAACAAATATGAATATTCATTGTGTGAAGAACACAGATATTGTTGTTTTGCAATTATGTATTCGCTAGACATTTTCCAGAAATTAATATCTTATATAAAATCTGTTGCCCTCAATAGAGATGTTGTGCAGTTTTCTACCAAAATAAAAGCCCAGTTGTTTACAGTTTAATAGCAAAAAATAAAAGCCCCAAAATTCGATTTTTTTTTTATAGTAGTTTACAGTTTTTGTTTATTTTTTATTATTTATTATAATTATTATTTAAAATATTATTACTACAAAACACTTTACAGTTCAGTAACATTATATATATATATATATTCATTTATTTTTTACATCTTATTTAATTTTAATCACAGTTACAACAACAAAAACAACAGTAATAATATCTAATAAAATCTAAAAATAATAAAATGTTAGTTTTAGGTTTTGCTTAGAAACTTATTTCATCCTAGATTATAAAAAAAGTGACATTTTGTGGCATTTTTATTACATTTATTCAGAATTTTACCTTGTTCACTTTATTGTAATGTCTTTAAAATCATCATAATTGAAATGTATTAATGCATTAAATTGTGTGCTGGACTGCACTGAATTAAACTTTACACTTATATTACGTTTTTAATAATTAACCATTTTAATTAATATTCATTCATTCATTTTCTTTTTGGCTTAGTTCCTTTATTAATCAGGGGTCGCCACAGCGAAATGAACCGCCAAATTATCCAGCATATGTTTTACGCAGCGGATGCCCTTCCAGCTGCAACCCATCACTGGGAAACATCCATACACACTTATTCACACACATACACTACGGACAATTTAGTTTACCCAATCCACCTATACCGCATGTCTTTGGACTGTGCGCGAAACCGGAGCACCCAGAGGAAACCCACGCCAACACGGGGAGATGCTACCCACAACCCACCGTGACGCCTTTAATTAATATATTGTTAATAATTTTAAAATGAAATGAAATTAAATGAATTTAAAAAGAATACAATTAATTCATAATTTGCATTATAGGAATTTGCTTCTTTGTGATAATGCAGTGCAAATGATCTTACGCTTAATTTTATTTATTCATTCATTCGTTCATTCATTCTAAAATTAAATTAAGAATGAAAGAGCAGGGATCAAATGAAAACAGTAAAATTGAGGGGGGGAAGTCTCTTGTATCCCGCCCAACCTGTATTGAGCTGTTAGCACTGACTCATTTACTGCAGGACTAATGAGACTCTGCTCATTCATTAAGCAGGAGAAGAATGAGGTGATTAGTGAAAACTTAGCAATAATGAAATCTCCTCTCCATTTCAGTGCACTGCTGTAATTATCATGGGGGAATCATTTGAATATGAGGCGGTGTTTTAAAAGTGATTTACTTTTCTCTGCTGGGTTTTTGGGCTCATTCCTGCTCTCTTTTTTTCTGTCTCCTTCAGTTTGTGTGCATCGCTCAGCAGGATTACTGCTGCATCCTCAACCAGGTGGAGAAGAACATGCAGAAGGTGGAGGAGGAAGGAGAGATTGTGATGGTGAAGGAGCACAGAGAGCTGGACCGCACAGGCACCCGGAAAGGGCACATCGTCATCAAGGTACAATCAGGGGTTGCTTTTTTCACACCCAGACGTAAAGAAATGAGCAGAAATTAAGCTGAAGCACCAAAAGCACAAATCTGACTGAAGTTTTAGACAAAGCGATGAAGAATGCAGAAATTGCATCATTTTTTCACAACACATCTTCCAAAAATTGCAACTAAAATGGTTTATGAATTATCAATTTAAAAAGAAGCAATTTTAATTTTTCATCCAAAATAAAAGTTTTTGTTTCCTGTTTTAAAGCAAAGAGAAAAACAACCATAATTGTTAATAGTTTTATTAACATACAAGTGTTTTATATTAATTCTACTACTACTACTACTGCTACTGCTAATAATAATAATAATAATAATAATGCAAAAATTACAATTAAAATGGTTTATGTACTGTCATTAAAAAGAAATAATTTTAGTTTTTAAACCAAAATAAAACCATGATTGTTAATGTTTTTATTAATATGTAAGTGTTTTATATTAATGCTACTATTACTACTACTACTACTACTAATAATAATAATAATAATAATAATAATAATAATAATAATGCAAAAATTACATAAATGTATTTTTTCCACAAGACATCTTCCCAAAATTGCAACTAAAATGGTTTGTGAATTGTCATAAAAAAAGAAGCAATTTTAGTTTTTGATCCAAAATGAAAGATGGTTTTCTGTTTGAAAGCAAAGATAAAACTATCATAATTGTTAATGTTTTTATTAATATGTAAGTGTTTTATATTAATGCTATTACTACTACTACTACTACTACTACTACTACTACTACTATTATTACTACTACTGCTACTACTACTATTACTACTACTACTACTACTACTACTAATGATAATAATTATGCAAAAATAAAATAAATAAAAATAAATGTATTTTTTTTCCACAAGACATCTTCCCAAAATTGCAACTAAAATAGTTTATGAATTGTCATAAAAAAAGCAATTTCAGTTTTTCATACAAAATGAAAGACGGTTAAAGCAAAGATAAAACTATCATAATCGTTAATATTTTTTATTAATATGTAAGTGTTTTATATTAATGCTACTACTACCACTAATAATAATAATAATAATAATAATAATGCAAAAATTGAATAAATGTATTTTCTTTCCACAAGACGTCTTCCCAAAATTGCAATTAAAATGGTTTATGAATTGTCATTAAAAGATAAATAATAGTTTCTACCAAAATAAAATATGGTTTTCTTTTGAAAGCAAAGATAAATCAAAGATAATTCTCAGTATTTTTATTAATATGTAAATCTTTTATATTACTACTACCACCACCACCACCACTACTACTACTAATTATAATAAATAATGATAATACAAATAATAATAATAATATTTCATGTTGTTGCATTATATAAATTGAAAGTATTGCTACAAAATACTTCACTGTTTACTAATATTATGGTGATATTTATCAGTTGATTTGTTTAAACTTAATGTGTAATAACAGCAACTGTGTAATAATAATCATCATTATCATCAAATAATAATAATAATAATAATAATGGGCATCACGGTGGTGCAGTGGGTAGCACGATCGCCTTGCAGCAAGAAGGTCGCTGGTTCGAGCCTCGGCTGGGTCAGTTGGCATTTCTGTGTGGAGTTTGCATGTTCTCCCCGTGTTCGCGTGGGTTTCCTCCGGGTGCTCTGGTGTCCCCCACAAGTCCAAAGACGTGGTATAGGTAATTTGGGTAAGCTAAATTGTTGGTAGTGTATGTGTGTGAATGAGTGTGTATGGGTGTTTCCCAGTGATGGGTTGCAGCTAGAAGGGCATCCGCTGTGTAAAACATATGCTGGATAAGTTGGCGGTTCATTCCGCTGTGGCGACCCCAGATTAATAAAGGGACTAAGCCGAAAAGAAAATGAATGAATGAATGAATAATACTAATAAAATGCTTAGAGTGCATCACAAAACTTATTTTATCCCAGTAAAATATATATATAATAGTTTCTATAACCTTTTAATTGCATCATAATCCAATATAATCAGGTCATAATATAACTTAAAAACATTCTGAAAGGGATGTGACCTGTCTTGAGGTTTATCGATGGCTTATATTGGCTGGCAATATTTCTATCATGTTGTGAGTTTGTATTAAATCCAATGAGAACCTAAATGTGCCAGACTGCAAAAACCGCATGATGGAAAAAACATTGACTTCTAGTCTGGATTGACGTGACATTTGCACTGATTTACACAGATGCATCAAACACAAGCCTTTATTGATCTCTGAACATGGAAATATGCTTAGCACAGTAGCATATATGGACTGAATGTCTAATGATTTAAAGTCCAGTATCTGAGGGAAGTTTGCCCAACAACAACGAAACTAAGCCGCGGTTCTTCTAATCAATCCTGTATCAGAAAAGAAATGTTGGATTGAACTCATTGCAAGTCACATCATCATGACACAATCAGTTTTCAATTCTCCTAGAAAGAAACCAAAAAAAGGGAAAAAAAAGCAACCGAAATGTATAAGTTGCATCCCTGGAGTTTGTCTCCTTTTAAGGAAATCATAAGTGGATCATTGCTTCAGTGAAAGCACTCCAAAAAATGTAAAGAAATAGAACAGAAAGTGTAAATATGCAAATTTAGGTGTATTGTGAAGCAATTGTAATAAATCCTTTTTATTATTTTATATAAAATAATTGTAGTCTAAAATGTTGTAGTATAAAATAGTGTGGTCTAAAAATAATATCAAAGGCATTTGGGTTCCAGATTTGGAAAATTAAGCTTCATATGTGAGTTTGTGTAGGCATAATAATTCATTCAATTCCATTCATCTTTATTTCTATAGCGCTTTTACAATGTAGATTGTGTCAAAGCAGCTTAACATAGAAGTTATAGTTAATTGAAACTGCCAGTTTTCAGAGTGAAGTTCAGTTCAGTGTGGTTTAATTTTCGCTGCTGAGAGTCCAAACACTGAAGAGCAAATCCATCGATGCGCAGCTCCACAAGTCCCAAACCAAGCAAGCCAGTGGCGACAGTGGCTAGGAACAAAACTTCACCAATTGACGAAAGTGAAGGAAAAAAAATGGCGTCAGGGCTGGAGAACGCTGGACGTCCATCGTGGAGAACTGCAGGTGTGAGAAGGTCACCGGCTGGTGTATAGGCTGGCCCACGGGATCAATGCGGACTCGTCTGTCACTGGGGTCTTTCAGGAATCAGTCTCATGCTCTCCACTCCTTCATGACTGCCATACCATCTGCTCAGGATACGGCCTGGTCTAGGATTATGGAGACCTCGGGAATAATGAAAAACAGACTAACATAAGCGTAGATGCCATTCAAATTATAATTATAATGCCACAGCAGAATGAACCGCCAACTTATCCAGCATATGTTTTACGCAGCGGATGCCCTTCCAGCTGCAACCCATCACTGGGAAACATCCATACACTCTCATTCACACACATACACTACGGACAATTTAGCTTACCCAATTCACCTATACCGCATGTTTTTGGACTGTGGGGGAAACCGGAGCACCCGGAGGAATCCCACGCCAACACGGGGAGAACATGCACGGGCTCGAACCAGCAACCTTCTTGCTGTGAGGCGATCGTGCTACCCACTGTTCCACCGTGATGCCCTATGAGACAAAGATAAATCTTTTAAAGTATTGTTTATACAACGGTTGTGTATCACAATGGACAAATTCAATTGCAACATTTAACATGTCTACACTGTTGAATGAATATTAAAAACATGGTACAAAAAGGCAATAAAGCTGTGCTGACTGTAACAGCTAATGCAGAGATATGTAATATGCGTGCACAAATAATGCTGTTATTAATAGACATGCACAGATGAATCAGCTGCTAATATTGTATTAATTGGATTAGGGAAAAAAAACTAGCTAGTGTTGTATGCAATTGACCAATAGTCAGGATCAAATCAGTATCAGAATTGGCTGAAAGTTTTTGGTCAAAGTTGGTATGCCTAGTTGTGAATGTTTCCTTCAGCATTCTTTAAAGAGTGTACTGTATGTGTTTATGCAGGGCACATCAGAGCGTCTCACCATGCACCTTGTAGAAGAGCACTCAGTGGTGGACCAGACTTACATCGAGGACTTCCTGCTCACCTACCGCACCTTCCTGCCGAGCCCCATGGTGGTGGGCAAGAGACTGTTGGAGTGGTTTCACGACCCCAGCCTCAGGGACAAGGTGCACGCACACAAACATGCTCACGCACAAATACACAAAAACATGCACAGACACACACACACACACACAAACACACACGCACATAAACATGCATGCACTTAAACGCTCACACAAACACAAACATGCACAAAAACACACAAATATGCACATAAACAAGCATGCAAGCACACAAACACGCACACACACAAATATGCATGCACCTACACAAACTCGCACGCACGTAAACATGCATACACATAAACACACACACAAACATACACGCACACAAACATGCTCATGCACAAATACACAAACACGCACAGACACACACATACACACAAACACATGCACAAACTTGCAAACACACAAAAACACACACACAAACACACATGCACATAAACATGCATGCACTTAAACGCTCACACACACAAACAAAAAAACATGCACAAAAACACACACAAATATGCACATAAACAAACATGCAAGCACACAAACACGCACACACAAATATGCATGCACTTACACAAACTTGCACGCACATAAACAAGCATGGACATAAACACACAAACACACACAAACAAACATGCACACGCACAAATGCACACAAACATGCACAAACACGCACACACATAAACACACACAAATGCACACAAGCATACACAGGCATATAAACACGCATGCACATAAACACTAACAAACATGTTCACGCACAAACAAACACCCACACAGACACACACACACCTCTGCTTCTCCATCAGTAAGGACATGCGGCAGATGACCAACATAAGCTGGTGTTTCCTCAGGTTACACGGGTAGTCTTGCTGTGGGTGAACAATCACTTTAATGACTTCGAGGGCGACTCTGCAATGACACATTTTCTGGAGGAGTTCGAGTACAATCTGGAGAGAGAGGTCAGTCCTGCGCTCTTACTGATCCACTGTGTAAAGTGCTCTTCATTCTTACTGATCCACTGTGCACAGTGACTTCCATTCAATGGAGTTATTAAACAAAAGTTGAATCTAAAAGATAGATAGCTGTAGTACAGTGCACAGTACAGTGCAGTATTAATTATATATTTTTTTTATTAAACAATTAATTTAGCTGTTTTAGTGAGGTAATCACTTTTTCCATGTTTTGAGAAAAACTATGTTATTAACTGAGTTCTAAAACATTTCATGAAAATGGGATTAGCTGTATAAAGCAAAATATTACAGATTTTTTTATGAAAACAATTATTTATTGCAATTTTCCAGTCGAATGCATTTATCAAAGTAATAATAAATTACTTTATTAATAAAGCTTTGTAGGGAATAATTATAATTCTTTTTAATAATTTTTAAAAAATCATTTTCTAAAAATCATTTTCATCTGTAACAAAGAATTAGCTATTTAATAGAATATGAAATAAATTTTTTATTATTATTTGTTACGAATCACCAGTAGAATGATATTGTTATGAACGAATAAATATACATTTTAATGTATTATTTATTACAATTTTAATCATTCAATTAATAATCTTTTTTTCTGTAGATGTAATTAAGTTGTTAAATGTTAAATTGCCAAGTTGATTAGTAAATCTCAGTGGTGAAAAGAGTACTGAAAAATCATACTTAAGTTAAAGTATCATTACTTGCCTAAAAAATGTAAACTGCAAGTACAGTAAAAGTATCGTAAACAGTAGACCTTTTTAAAAGTACTCAAGAGTAGTGAGTATTACACTGTAAAAAGCTGATGCATTTACATGTAATTTGTGGATGTGTGTAAACGTAACATTCTGTAGTGTACTAAGTTATACCCCAGCAGGCACACAACGTCATAAGACGTTAATATTAGGTTAGATTTAGGTTGTGATGTCAGGTGACCAAAATTCAATGTCTAGCCAACGTCTAAGGACAACGTTATTTTGATGCCCAATAACGACGTCAAATGACGTTGATATTTGGTTGATTTTAGGTTGTGTTAGAAAATTACCAAAATTCTACGTCGAGCCAACATCTTAAACCAACGTCATATTGACGTCAAATACTGAAATGTATTCGTCAGGTATGGCAACCAAAATCCAATGTCTGATAGATGTCATAGTGGTAACGTCCACACAACGTCAAGCTGTAACATCATTAGACGTTGATATTTGGTTGGACATTGAACATTGACGTTGGCCTGACTTTGGGTTCATGTCAACCTGATTTTTATTTCCAAACAAAATGCAACATCCCATGACGTTTGGGTACAATGTCAATCTGACGTCATGTTGACGTCTTGTGCCTGCTGGGTGTTTAAGGCCATTTCGGTCATCATACAGTAAATATCCGTCATCTTCTCATCAGTGACATGCATCTAAACAGTCTCTGGGTCGATGCGTGTAAAGATTTTGGACATCTTCTTGAACATTTTTAATGCTTCCAAACAGTTTGCTGTAATTATAAATCGCCCGTGTCTTGAGGTTGTTCATTATGTGGTGATTTACCTTCTGTGTGCGATTTGATTGGACAGGAATCACAGGACTGATTTTTCTAATCCCCATAGACAGTAAAAATAAAGTAGTGGCTGCAGGTTGAAGGAAAGCAGTGAAGTAAAAGTACCGATACTGTACTAAAAATGTACTCAAGGGAAAGTAAAAGTAAAGTCAGCATTTTTAAAACTAGTAAATTACAATTCCTGAGAAAAACTACTCAACTACAGTAATTTGAGCATTTGTAATTTGTTACTTTACACCACTGGTAAATCTTTTGATTTTCTAAAATTGAATTGAATTGAAATCATTAAAACAGAATCCAGTAAAAGTTGAGACAACAATTTCTCTGTGACCCGTGAGCATGTGAACCGCACAAATCTCATGTAATTCCTTTCTTTGAACCAGAAAATGTGTGGCCACCTAAGACTGTTAAACATAGCATGTGCTGCCAAAGCTAAGTTGCGTGTGGTGACCCTGACCAAACCCTCGAGGGAAGCCCCGCTGGCCTTCACCCTGCTGGGCGGCTCTGAGAAGGGCTTTCGCATCTTCATCGACAGCGTGGAGCCCGGCAGTAAAGCTGCAGAGGCCGGCCTTAAAAGAGGAGATCAGGTAAATGTCACACCACACACACACAAATAACCCTAGCTGTTACGCTGACACCGTAATAGCAACTTGCCTGCACACACACGCACAAACAAACAAAAATACACAAACATGCACAAACACACACACACGCAAACACTCATGCACACACGAACACACACACACAAACACACACACACACGCATGCATGCATGCACACAAACACACACACACACATACAAACATGCACAAAAATGCATGTACACAATCTCACACGCACACACAAACACACACAAACACATCAACACAAACATGCACACACACACAAACATGCCTGCACACACACACAAACACACATGCCTGCACACGCACACAAACATACACACGCACAAACTTACACACAGAATCATGCATGCACACAAACAAACACACTTGCACAAACATGCACGCACGAACACGCACAAACACATCCGCACACACATGCACAAACTTACACGCACGCACACACACACACAAACATGCCTGCATACACACACAAACACGCACACACAAACAAAAATGCACGCACACACAAACACACATGAACGCATATTAACACTCACAAACACTCACAAACACACGCTTACGCACAAACACGCACACACAAACATACACGCACAAACATGCACACACAAATCGCTGTAGCTGTTACATTGACACCGTAATAGCAACTTGCTGCTGCATTTGCAGTTCTAATAGTAGCTGTGCGACTGGAAGCGGGAAATTTTGTGTGAGAGCATCGGTAATTGCCGTTGTCAAGCGGTGAAAGCGAGTTTGTCACAGCGCTGCCCTAAATCATCAAGAAGAAGAGCATAAAACTCGTCCTAGGATTTTTATTTCCGTTCAGTCTGTCGTTCAAATGTAAAAACACATAAATCTGAGCCTGTAAACTTTGTTCTGTTGTCTAAATATGTCTTCACGCAAGCAGAAAATGTGATTTTTAGGTGAATAGAGTGTGTCATACTGTTTCTTTCTGCCCTTCACTCACTGCGGTAAAGCTGTTTAATGAGTGTGTGTCTGTTTGGCTTCTGAACCACTGTTGATTGTTCGGAATGCTAATCGGCTGATACTGCTTCGTTTGACATTATTGATATATTAATTATTGATAAGGGTGGCACGGTGGCTCAGTGGTTAGCACTGTCGCCTCAAAGCAAGAAGGTCGCTGGTTCGAGTCCCGGCTGGGCCAGTTGGCATTTCTGTGTGGAGTTTGCATGTTCTCCCCGTGTTGGCATGGGTTTCCTCCGGGTGCTCCGGTTTCCCCCACAGTCCAAACACATGCGCTATAGGTGAATTGAATAAACTAAATTGGCCGTAGTGTATAAGTGTGTGTGTGAATGAGTGTGTATGGGTGTTTCCCCGTGCTGGGTTGTGGTTGGAAGGGCATCCGCTGAGTAAAACATATGCTGGAATAGTTGGAGGTTCATTCCGCTGTGGCGACCTCTGAAATAGAGACTTAGCCGAAGGAAAATGAATGAATGAATGAATGAATGAATGATTATTGATATTGATAACCATGTTCATCCGGTCTATTAACAGTAGTTAAGTTAACAGTAGTTGTATTTTTCGACATCTTTGATCATTTGAGTTTGAATTAATAATATTGTAGTTTCTTTTTAACCCATTTTGTGCAATAGGTAAGAGTGGAACACCCTGGAAATGTATAATCATGGAGGACAAGAGGCTTAAAATTAGCACTCATGGTCAACGTTTTACAAAAACAATTATCTCTGACCAAAATCAACAAGTGTGCATGAAAAAGAACGGGAAAGAGGAATTTTGCATCACACTCTCCTTAGTGCTTATTTTTTTGGTTTGTTTATAACATTTTGGAAAACCTATATTTTGTAAGTAAGTAATGTAGATTTATATAGCACATTTTTTGTGTATTGCCATATTCAATTCAATTCATCTTTATTTCTATAGCGCCTTTACAATGTAGATTGTGTCAAAGCAGCTTCACATAGAAGTTCTAGTAAATTGAAGTTCAGTTTAGTTCAGTTTAGTGTGGTTTAATTTTCACTACTGAAAGTCCAAACACTGAAGAGCAAATCCATCGATGCGCAGCTCTACAAGTCCCAAACCAAGCAAGCCAGTGGCGACAGTGGCGAGGAACAAAACTTCACCAATTGACGAAAGTGAAGGAAAAAACCTCGAGAGAAACCAGGCTCAGTTGGACACGACCATTTCTCCTCTGGCCAAGCTTCTTGTGCAGAGCTGCAGTCTAGGCACTGGAGGCTGGAGAACACTGGACGTCCATCGTGGAGAAGCTGCAGGTGTGAGTAGGTCACTGGCGGGTATTCAGGCTGGCCCACGGGATCAATGCGGAGACTCGTCTGTCACTGGGGTCTTACAGGAATCAGTCTCATGAACTCCACTCCTCCACAGCATCTGCTCAGGATACGGCCTGGTCCAGGATTATGGAGACCTCGGGATAATGAAAAACAGACTAACATAAGCATAGACCCATACACCCAAACCGCTTTATAACCATGTGGAGGATCACATTTTACAAAAATCCGCCATGCTCTCTAGTAAGCAGTAGATATTGATGGAAAAAAATAAATTTTACTTGGTTGCTAATGCTATAACCTGTGTGTGTGTGCGCGCGTGTGTGCGCGTGTGTTTGCGTGTGTGCGTGCGTGCGTGCGCGTGCGTGTGTGTTTGTTTACTGGTTTTGGTGGTTTATGACATGGGTACGACATAGTTGTACTCTATTATGGTGGTTTACATAGACATGCCTGGTGTTCTTGTAATTCAAAATGCTTCAAAATCATACTTAACGGTGTCTTTTGACATTCAGATTTTGCCACAGGTTTGCTGTGATGGTTGGGTTTAGGGGTAGGTCCATATAATTAGCAATTTTTTATAGTATAAAATACATTACGCCTATGGAGAGTCCTTGTAAAATACCAATACCAATGTGTGTGTGTGTTTCTTTGGAGTCAGTTTGCTTGTAATGAATGAATGAATTACAGACAAAGCAGCTTTTTTGCATTAAGATCATCATCCTATTATGTATAGAATAAGCAACGCAGTGAAAGACTTGACTCTGTATACTTCAGCTCACTGAGAGAATTGCATTAAAGTGGTCATGACCTGAGAAAATTACCTTAATATCTTGATACACAAGAGGTCATTTTACTATAAGAAAATCCTCTATACAAACAAGGCACATTTCAACACTGGATTTTAAAAAGAGAGATTGAAAAGAAGTCAATGCAGAATAGTAATATAAAAAAACTGCAGTTCATGACCCCTTTGAAGTAACCTGCAATGCCTGAAAAGTGTACTGAAACAGAACATGTTTTGTGGATTTGATCAACTGGCTCAGCTGCAGTGCTGATTTTTGCTTTTTTTTTTTCCCTTTCCACAGATACTGGAGGTAAATGGGCAAAACTTTGAAAATGTTCTGCTATCCAAAGCCAACGAGATTCTCAAAAACAACACACACCTGTCCATTACTGTGAAAACCAATCTCTTGGGTAAGCTACACTAGCTGAAATGACCACAGACTGTCATTTAGACAGTAGTTTATCTGAAATTCCCCAGTCAGCTTTTTTTCCTCTTGCAGTAGTGGTTAATGAAGTAGATTTTTGGTTTTGGGATTCTTACACTCTTTTTCTTTATGCCTGGCTCTTTCCTCTCAGTGTTTAAGGAGCTGCTGGCCAGGCCTGACCAGGATCAGGAGCAAGAACAAGAGGAGGAGGCAGACCGGAAAAACGGGGCTCCGCACATCCCTAAAATCGGGGACATTAAGAAAGCCAGTCGCTACTCCATCCCTGACCTGGCTGTGGACGTGGAGCAGGTCATGGATCTCGAGAAAGCCAGTAAGAAAGCCAAGGCTAACAGCGCAGGAGGAAGAAACAAGCTGAAGAAGATCTTCGACAAGACACTGACCAGTATTCTCCCACCCAAACCTTACAAGTAAGATGAGCTTAATATAACAAAGCTTTATTGGTGACTTTTGTCCACTGCTGTATACAACTGGCCATTGTAACTTAAAGGCACTTTAATTAATCACAGGTATTGGGTGTGGCTAACATACCTAACCACGCCCCTCCAGCTCTCAGTTTTGACAACAAACAGAAAGGGTGAGCAGGAGGTGTCTGTTAGGTTGTAATAACTCTTCTAAAACCCTTTTCCCGATCTTTCTTAATGAAATCCCTACTTTACTACATCCAATCAGGTCGCAGTAGAAAAAAACAAGCCACGCCCACTGTTTTCTCATTTAATATTCTGTTTCTCTAGGAACTGCGTCACAATGTGAAAAAAAAAAAAAGGTTGCAGCTTCCGGTTCTTTAATATATTGTGTATAAATATATAAAAATGTGTCTTTGTTTGTTGTTAATATTCGCCCTCTAGTGGTGAAAATTACATACTGTGCCTTTAAATGTGTCAAGACTCCAATTCAAGGCTCTCATTCACTGGCAAAGATTTTTAGCCATACAAACTGGTATTTTCTTATCATATTATTTGAATGTATTGTCATAAACACTGGTTTGTATTGCAAGTAGTTTTGACTGTTTACTGTTATTTGTTATTCCTACCCATAGTGGCAAATGAATCAGAAGTCTTACCACAAAAAAAGCACTTATTTCCGGCATTACAAAATAAGCTGGATATAACTCTTGTGGTTTGTTTACAGCGACGTTGGGGTGGGACAGTCCCAGGATGACAGTATTGTGGGCCTGAAGCAGTCAAAGCAGATCCCTCCTGCTCTCCCTGTCAGCGGAAACCTTTCATCAAGCAACCCTGACCTGCTGCAGTCACACCACCGCATACTCGACTTCAACAACCAGCCTGGTAAGATGATTGGCTTTTAACCAAGACATTGTGCTGTATTAAAAGCCTTGCTGATTTCTGAACAGCATTCTTATTAACCACCAGAAGTTAGGGGTAGGTTGAGTTTAAGGGGTGAAGTACTTTCCTATCAACCTCTCATTACCCTAGGAATAAGGTTTAATCAATAATTATATGATCCAAGTATTTGTCCAACGTCCTTCTTAAGAGAGTACAGACTTTGAGTCAGTAAATAATGATAGTTAAGATCTTTTACGAGGATACTTTAAATACATTCTTATTATGCACTTGACTTCAGGGCATCTACAGAATCTTTCACAGAGGTTTAATCACAGTACATGCATATTTTATAAGATGCTCATGCTGTCCTGAATGTCCTCTTTCAGAAGCCGTCCCTATAAGTAAGTATTTGATCTCAAAGGTTCCTCGACTACTTTCATTTTTCTAATCACGGTCTTCTTTGGGTCACTTGTCTACTAAATTCTGACATTGATTTTTCCATTTAAAGTTCTTTATGTAGCACAGCTTTGGTGGGGCTCAATCAGGTCTTAATCTGTGAACACTTGGTGCATTGGTGGGAGTAATCAGAAGTCTTAAGCTAATTGATTCTTGTTTACTAAATCATGTCGCTTTCACACTGAAGGGTTTATTGTAGGATTAGGATTGGTTGACCTAGAAGGTTGATTTGTGTTTGAGTGTTCTGACATATAGGACAACTGCGCCTCTGGTGACCCAATTCCTAATTCCCTACTTAGGGTCTTTTGCCAATTTCATTCCCCTTTATTTACCCCCGTACTTTCCTATATGATCCATATACTGTCATATCAAATAAAGACATTGTTATGACCCTTGATGGAAATTTGTCTAGGAATTAAAAAATGAGCTGACCAAAAGAATAAGCTATAGGTAAAAGGTGGCAAGAGAAATGCAGGACAACAAAGATTTAGTGCTCCCAAAAGCAAGCAAGTAATTACAAATATAATATATACAAAAACACAAAGTAAACATATTTATACCACCAAGACAAACGAGAGAGGGAACTGAAAATCAAAGAAATAAATAAAACAAACATACCCCCACTAACTCCTTCCAATCCTCTAAATAAGAAAACATTGAAGCCAGTAGTGAGAATCCCATGTTTAAATGGAGCATAAGCAGGCTAGATGTGTTCAAGATACACTTCAATGACATGTGTCGCAAACTCAGAAGTTACAAACGACAAACGTTTAAGTCCGCAAACAGGTTGTTCCAAACAATCTTAAAACTTAGTAAAGTCTAAACAGACAGCATGCCAACAAGAGCCAAACAACAGCTGATTTCTGTCCATTGCCATTAAAAGCTCTCTGCAAAGATCTTGAATTGCAGAGAGCGTTACTGCTGACTAATGATGATTGGCTCCCTCATTATCCAGTCAATAGTAGAAGCGCAGTGCCAGAAAGAGAGAGGCAGAAGGAACATACACAGGTGTGTAGGAACAGTGTACGGTTCGTAACAGTCACAAATGCATAACTTGAGTTGATTTGTTTGATTGGTGTCAAATGCCAAAAAGCCATATAATGTTTATAAAGAAGGTTGATAACAAACACAGTAGACAAGTGGTTGATGTAGAAATGATGCATACTTGTATTTCATTGTAGACATGATCCGAAAGTGGTTTACTTCTTGATTGTCCAAAAAATAACTAAACACCAAGTGTGAAAGCGACAAACATTAATATGCAACACACAGTGATCATGGGGAACACATAATAAGTAGTTTTCCATCCTAATGAAGTCTTGGGTGCTAATTATTGAAAGGGTCAAGTTTATGGGCCTAAGTCATTCCTATGTTCTTTAGACATGTCAGACCAGGTACTGCGAGTGTTCAAGGCAGACCAGCAAAGTCGGTACATCATGATTGGGAAGGACACCACGGCAAAAGAAGTGGTGGCTCAGGCCATCCGAGAGTTTGCCTTGACCGCCGCTGCCGAAGCCTATTCGTTGTGTGAGGTGTCGGTCACTCCTGAAGGTGTCATCAAGCAGCGGAGACTCCCTGAACAACTCTCCAAACTGGCCGACAGGATCCAGCTGAGTGGAAGGTACTGACTTTAGAGTCTCCTTACTTCAGATTTTCTGTAGAGTTTTGGCTTTGGGATCAAATCACACTCATTGATCCCTCTTCTCATTGACCTTTTTTCTGTATAGGTACTACCTGAAAAGCAACATGGAGACAGAGACACTGTGCTCGGATGAAGATGCGCAGGAGTTGCTACGTGAGAGCCAAATCAGCCTGCTGCAGCTCAGCACAGTGGAAGTGGCAACTCAACTCTCCATGCGCGCCTTTGAGCTGTTCTGTGCTATCGAGCCCACCGAGTACATCGATGACCTGTTTAAGCTGAAAACTCGCCTCACCGGACCCCCCAGCCTCAAGCTTTTTGAGGAGGCCATCAATCGGGAGACTTTCTGGGTGGCCACAGAGGTGGTGCGAGAGGCCAACCAGCTCAAACGCATGAAGATCGTCAAGCACTTCATCAAAATCGCGCTGCATTGCCGCGAATGCAAGAACTTCAACTCCATGTTTGCCATCATCAGGTAGAATGAGTTTTGATTTAAAGGGCGCCTATTATGCAAAAATCACTTTTTATAAGGTGTTTAAATACAGTTGTGTGACATCAGTGTGAGCATATAGCCAGCCTATAATGGTAAAAATTTATTAATTCTATTTTTTTTTTTTATAATCACACTTTATAAAACCAGAAACATTTTGATTAACATTGTATGGGGAAAGTCCTGCCCATTAGTGATAATCTGTCATTAGCATAAACAGCCCTGAGTGAGAAGCAGCCGTCTGCCATTAGAGTTTTTGTGCCGTACCTGCTGAAGATAATGTCAGTGACTAACAGGCATTATAAATGTGGAGTTTTAGGATGAACATCAAAGACTTACACTTTGCTGACACATGGGCATTTGTAGCTCCGCCCTCTTTTGATAAAAGGGCTGGGAGCACAATCTCATTTAAATTTAAAGCAACAGTCACCAAAACGGCACAATTTGGATCAAAGACTATAAAGGGTCAGTTTCAAGTTATACGTTTTGAGTTATAAAACATTATTTGTGTGGTATTTTGAGCTGAAACTTCACATACACACTCTAGGGACATCAGAGACTTATTTAATAGCTTGTAAAAAGGGGCATAATAGGTCCCCTTTAAAGTAGACATATGTTGATATTCAGTAATTCAATATATTGTGATATTAATCATGCACAGTAATGATATCGTGGGCACTTCTAAATACTGTGAATAAACATTTATTATTTAATCTTTTAGAGTGGTTTTTAAGAATATTCTAGTTGTATTTGCAGTGTTCATAACAGCACCAAATGCTTGGAGACCTATTTCTTAGAGAAGTATTTACAGTAGCTTAATAGTTCAAACATGAACATTTTCAGATGTTATGGCCTAGTATATGCTGAAATATTGATTAAAAAAATCTGTGGCTCCTTTTAGGGTGTACGTTAACACTGTGCAATAAGTCTCAAATAGTTAACTTAACAAAACTCACAATGAAAACTACAAAAGCTTTTATTAATCTTAGGCGATGTTAATTACTATTACTACACATTAAATAGCAGTCATAATTGTTTTATTAAATGGAGTTATTAACTAATATGAAGAAAGTAGCTGTAATCTGCCTTTTTCTCACTGTTGATTTTAATCCTTTAACTAACATTTGCTAATGAGACTTTATTGTAAAGTGATATTTAGGCCTGTCACAATAATCAATATATGGACTTATCGCACAACACATGGACTTGACCTCAATCATTTTTGGTGATGCAGTATATCTCACTCATACATAAAAACCAATTCTAGCAACACTTTAGCTGATGTAGAACGTCTCTATCTCTATTGGAGGTGTCAGTATGGTTAAAAAAACACTATGGTATCTACTATAAATTACTATAGTATATTTTCATGAGGGTGTCTGACAGCTGAAAATAGATCTGGTAGCAGATATCGCAGCATCTGTTACTCTTTACCTTGCACTTTTTTGTTAACATTTATTATTATTTATTTAGGATATGTGTTTTCATATTCTAATTCCAATGCCTCATTATTAAATTGTTAAAATGACTATAATTAAATGAAATATTCCTAAGAATAAAATATGATGTGTCCTTTGTAAGAGTGTACTTGCATTGTGATGTCATATTGTCATTCTGGCATTATATAATGGGCGGCATATAATGGTCTTAAAATGACAATAATATCTTTAATCGCAATATATTTGGGTGCAATATATCATACAACACAAAATAGATATCGTGACAGGCCTAGTGATATTGTACTTTATAATCCTTTTGCAATTTAAATATTTGTTTAATTATTTTTTGTTATTATACCTATTAAAGTAACCTTTTTAGCCATTTAGGACTATATCATGATAGCACCAAATACCATGAAAAAAGCTTACAACAAGCAATTTTGAAGCCATAATTTTGGGTTAAAAATTTGAAAACTTTGTGTTTTTCAGTGGTCTGAACTTGGCACCAGTGTCCAGACTGAGAGGCACATGGGAGAAGCTGCCCAGCAAATACGAGAAGCTGTTTAGTGATCTTCAAGACCTCTTCGATCCCTCAAGGAATATGGCCAAGTATCGGAACCTTCTAAACAACCAGAACCTGCAGCCCCCCATCATTCCACTCTTCCCCGTAATCAAGAAGGATCTCACTTTCCTGCATGAAGGTAAGGCAGTTTTTAGGGATGCATGGATATGACATTTTAGCCTGAAACCGATAACTTTATAATTGGATAATTAAATGTACAGGCTGATAAATGCAAACCTTGGTATGAATGTTCATATACAGTCTACAACTTGTTTTATTTTTAAAACTTAAGTGCTAAACAAAGAAAAAAAATCTAATTCAATATTTCTTAATTAAATATTAAATAATCTAATAAAATTCTTATCTCAAAATCATTTATATTGTGATGTCCACTTTTTTTAACAGTGAAAAACTGTCACACTCCCAACATCTTCCCCTAGCACAAACTCTTCAAATTATGCATCTGCTGCATGGACCAGTCAGAGAAAATAATCCTTAATTTATTGGTCGATATTTTTTATTGTAGCTGGCCGATATAACAATAAAATAAGTGTTTATCAGCTGATACCAATATATCATGCTTGTATGTGGTGGCATATATACTAGCCATGCTTGTTTTGTTATTGAACATAGCTTAGTTTGAGGATTTATTGGCTGTAATAAATGGATCGTTCGAGCTTGATGGCCTTCTCAAAACCTCCTCCCCAGTCTAAAAAGTCATTTGATTGAGTGTAAGCCAGAAAAATGACCTATTGATTCCATTCCATTCTCATGCCCTAATACCTTTAAAGGGTTCAACCTCTGGAGGGAGACCTATGTGTAGGAGACCAAAGAAAAATCCCTGGAATGCACCATCTCATCTGGCATCACGTGTATAAAGAATCATGGGAAAGAAAAGCATGCATTCTGATGGAATCTTTTAAGAGGCTTGTTTTGAGTGGTTTGGTTTAGAACCCCCCTTCAGCATGGTGGTCTAAATGTTCTCACCTCTAAGTGGCCTTGAGAGGTGTATTTATCCCGTTTTGAATGCAATATTTTTAATATCTGGCAAGATGTTCATTAAATAAACACACAATAATCAGTTTTAATTTCTGGGTATTGCTCGACTCATTCCTGGCCTGCATAGCCTTCCCAGTTTTTTTTCTAACTATTTAATTTAATTTAATTTAATTTTGTTAAGATTTACCAAGCAGTCTTTCAAATTTATTTCTAATTAGGATTTATATTTAAATTGTAATTTTTATTAGTTGTATATATATATATTTCTTTTTTTTTGTTATATATATATATTTTTTTTTGCACACTTAGTGCAAGATTTACCAAGCATCCTTTCAAA
>CAIGQV010016735.1:4328138-4361054 GCA_903798115.1 Danio jaintianensis
TTAGGGTGAGTATGGTGAACTCTGACCTTTGGCCTCATATGTGTACGCGCGCCCTCTTTTAATTTGGCCTGGCTCCTCACCATGCTTTATTATTATTTTTCATTTTCTGGTTCATTTGAGAATGCTTTGGATCCCCATCTGACCGTTTGACCTCCATCACTTTTGCTACTCAGGGTCATTGAATGAACTCACATCATTCTAAAACACATCCTAATGTTGCTGTCCTTTTATTACTATTGATTTTTATTTTTTGAATGTTTCACAAACATGATGCATGATATTTTTGTTGTTGTTTTACAGTTTGGTTCCAGCTCATTTATTATTCTGATATCCCATGATCCATCTTTAGCAAAAGTGATTTAACGTGCCCCTTTCAGCTAAACTACTTACCATAGTTGCACGCCTTCTACTAAGCATTTACAGTGTGTTTGTGTGTTATTTTACTTTGTTAGATTAATACTTTTGTTTAAAATTTGGTTGAAGAGTGGAAAACTCTACTGTAAGTGTTTTCAAATGTTTTCTTATATACTCACCGGCCACTTTATTAGGTACACCTGTCCAACTGCTCGTTAACGCAAATTTCTAATCAGCCAATCACATGGCAGCAACTCAATGCATTTAGGCATGTAGACATGCTCAAGACGATCTGCTGCAGTTCAAACCGAGCATCAGAATGGGGAAGAAAGCTGATTTAAGTCACTTTGAACGTGGCATGATTGTTGGTGCCAGACGGGCTGGTCTGAGTATTTCATAAACTGCTGATCTACTGGGATTTTCATGGGGTTTACAGAGAATGGTCTGAAAAAGAGAGACACTTTCTTGGCACACTTTGGGCCCATTAGTACCAACTGAGCATCGTGTCAACGCCACAGCCTACCTGAGTATTGTTGCTGACCATGTCCATCCCTTTATGACCACAGTGTACCCATCTTCTGATGGCTACGTCCAGCAGGATAATGCACCATGTCATAAAGCGTGAATCATCTCAGACTGGTTTCTTGAACATGACAATGAGTTTACTGTACTCAAATGGCCTCCACAGTCACCAGATCTCAATCCAATAGAGCACCTTTGGGATGTGATGGAACGGGAGATTCGCATCATGGATGTGCAGCCGACAAATCTGCAGCAACTGCGTGATGCTATCATGTCAATATGGACCAAAATCTCTGAGGAATATTTCCAGTACCTTGTTGAATATATGCCACGAAGGATTAAGGCAGTTCTGAATGCAAAAGGGGGTCCAACCCAGTACTAGTTAGGTTTACCTAATAAAGTGGCCGGTTATGGAGCTCAGATCAATATACAAAGACATTTATGACGCTAGTGCTGAAGAAATGATGCACTTTACCTTTAAATATAAAACAAATGCTTTTAAAAGGCATATTGAGTGATAAATAACAAAAAAAAAGTTAAATAATCATAAAATCTCATGTTAACTTTAAAGGCATAGTTCACCAAAAATGAAAATTCCATCATAATTAACACATTACTCACCTTCATGGGTTTCTTTCTTCAATTAAACACAAAAGAAGATATTTTGAAGAATGCTGGAAACCACTGACTTCCATAGTAATTGTTTTTCCTACTATGGGCGTCAGTGGTTTTCAGCATTCGTCAAAATATCTTATTTTGTGTTCAACAGAACAAAGAAACTTTTAAAGGTTTGGAATCACTTGAAGTTTAGTAAATATTCAGTAAATGTTCATTTTTGGGTGAACTATCTCTTTAAGAACTCTACTTCCTTGGTTATTTAGCATCCCATTTTTATTTACCTGCCTGAGATGTGAAAATGCATGGAATGTTTTAAAGCTGCGAGGAATGCGACTTAATGCATGTCAGTGAGAGACTGCATCTGATCCTGCATCAGCAATACTGGCCTCTATTAAAGTCAGCCTGTATCTTTAACTCTGCGTGTGTGTGTGTGCGTGTGTGTGTGTGTGTGTGTTTAGGTCACTCAGCCAGGGCAGTGCCAATGCGGCTGTCCTGGATGTGACCCAGACGGGTGGGCACAAGAAGCGGGTCAGGCGGAGTTCCTTCCTTAATGCCAAGAAGCTGTATGAGGATGCACAGATGGCACGCAAAGTCAAACAATACCTGTCCAACCTCACCCTGGAGACCAACGAGGAGAGCCTGCAGACGCTCTCAATGCAGTGTGAGCCCTCAATTAACACATGTGAGTAGAGCACACACATAGACTCTCATAGAAGTAATGATGTTTTTACTATATAAACTGTCTATTCTCTCACTCTTTTACTAAACCCAACGCTCACAGGAAACAATCTGCACTTTTACATTTTCAAAATACTTCATTCTGTCTGATTTATAAACATGTTTACCAATGGGGATCTCAATTTTGG
This sequence comes from Danio jaintianensis, assembly GCA_903798115.1. Lineage (NCBI taxonomy): Eukaryota > Metazoa > Chordata > Actinopteri > Cypriniformes > Danionidae > Danio > Danio jaintianensis. The sequence goes on from CAIGQV010016735.1 coordinate 4,330,499, forward strand.
TCCCCATGAGTCTGTGTGCATTCAGGTTTAAGTCCCCACCGGGATATAAAAACAAGTACACACATACACACACAAACATATATTAAAAAAATCATATCTTAAAAAAAAACTTCTGAAGGCTCACTTGTTTGGCCAAAAATACACTAAAATTGTGAAAAGTTACTATTTTAAAGGTGAAGTATATAGTATGAAGTATATAGCAGAATTAAAAATAAAAAGCACATTGTTAAAGGGATGGTTCACCCCTAAAAATGAAAATGATCTCATAATTTACTCACCCTTACCCCTCACAAAAAATGCTGGTAGCTTGTACACATTGACTTCCATTTGTATTTTTTGGAAGTCGATGGGCTCCAGCAACCAGCATGTTCAACAGAAGAACAAAACTAGAGGTTAAAACCACATTAGAGAGAGTAAATGGTTGCACATATTCTTGTAATTACAATATTTAACTAATTTACATGGTACCTAACAGTAAATAACTATGCTGTGGTTAAATAATCTGCCAATGGGGTTAGCAAAATAATTGTATTCAAAAGCGAAAACAGACGCGGTGGCGCAGTGGTTAGCGCTGTCGCCTCACAACAAGAAGGTCGCTGGTTCGAGCCTCGGCTGGGTCAGTTGGCATTTCTGTGTGGAGTTTGCATGTTCTCCCCGTGTTCGTGTGGGTTTCCTCCTGGTGCTCCGGTCCAAAGTCCAAAGACATGCGCTATAGGTGAATTGGGTAAACTAAATTGTTCGTAGTGTATGTGTGTGAATAAGTGTGTATGGATGTTTCCCAGTGAGGGGTTGCAGTTGGAAGGGCATCCGCTGTGTAAAACATGTGCTGGATAAGTTGACGGTTCATTCCGCTGTGGCGACCCCACATTAATAAAGGGACTAAGCCGAAAAGAAAATGAATGAAAAGCGAAAACAATATTATTTTGCTTACCCCATTGGCAGATTGTTTGGCAGCTTGTTTTAAGTTAAAACACACTAAAATTTAAAATATAAAAAATATTTTGACTAGAAACAAGAGAGAAACTAAGTAAGAAAATCTCACTTACATATTTGAAAGAATTGTAATACTGTATATTTAGAATGTATTAAGAGTCTCTGTCATGTTCATGTATGAAAGAGACTTGTTCCCCCAAAATCTGCATGCAGAACCTTAAAACTTCAAAGGAAATTAGTTGTGCTGAATAATATTTTTAAAACATCAAAAGCATTTAAGTAGCATTTAAAAAAATACAACTTTTGATATGTTATAAATGTATCACTGATATTTTTGATAATTTTAAATGTGTTTCTGCTGAATAAAATATATCTCTTTCATCCACACAGTGCCGAAGAGTTCTGGGGACAGAAAGAGACCCGACACATCACCCGTAGTCTCACGGGCCGCGACCCACCAGCGCCAGCAGCTTCAAAAAGCCAACCAGGCGCTTCAAGTGCCTGCCGTAGCCCTCTACCCATCCCGCAAAAAAGTGCCAGTCAAAGACTTACCGCCATTTGGTAAAACACCTCATTCTTGTAGCTTGAACACAACAGCATCTACAGTTGAAGTCAAAATTATTTGCCCTCCTGTTCTTTTACAAATATTTCCTAAAGGATGTTCAATAGAGCAAGGAATGTTTCACAGTATTTCCTATAAAATTTTACCTCTGGAGAAAGTCTTATTTATTTTATTTCGGCTAGAATAAAAGCAGTTTAAAATTTTTTAAGGTCAATATTATTAACCCCCTTAAGCTATATTTTCTTTTTTGATTGTCTACAGAACAAACCACTGTTATACAATGACTTGCCTAATTACCCTAACTTTAACCTAATTAACCTAGTTAAGCCTTTAAATGTCACTTTAAGCTGAATAGTAGTGTCTTGAAAAATATCTAGTCAAATATGATGTACTGTCATCATGGCAAAAATAAAAGAAATCAGTTATTAGAAATTAATTATTAAAACTATTATGTTTAGAAATGTGTTGAAATAAATCTTCTCTCCATTAAATAGAAATTGGGGGGAAAATATACAAGTGGCTAATTCAGGAGGGCTAATAATTCTGACTTCGACTGTCCATCATACACTACTGATGTCCGTATTGTGTTTGCACAGGCACGAGCTCACCACAGTCTCTGAAGAAGATCCTGTCCCTTTCAGAGGAGGCAGGAGAAAGACACAGAAAGCAGGCCGAGGACAGCGTGTCCAACATCTCCTCACAGCTCTCGTCTCCTCCAACATCTCCTCACAGCTCGCCCAAAAAAGGTAAGGATACAGACAGATTGTTTTCTCTAGGGCTGCACAATATATCGCAAAAGTATCGTTATCGCGATAATAGTATATACAATATACAGTTGGAGTCAAAATTACTAGCCCAAACGATGTTTAACAGAGCAAGGAATTTTTCACAGTATTTCCTATAATATTTTTTCTTCTGGAGAAAGTCTGATTTGTTTTATTTTGGCTAGAATAAAAGCAGTTTTTAATTTTTTTAAAACCATTTTAAGGTCAATATTATTAACCCCTTAAGCAATATTTTTTTCAAATGTCTCCAGAACAAACTATCGTTATACAATCACGTGCCTAATTACCCTAACCTCTCCTAATTAAGCCTTTAAAACTGCACTTTAAGCTGAATACTAGTATCTTGAAAAATATCTAGTAAAATATTATGTGCTGTCATCATGGCAAAGATAAAATAAATCAGTTATTAGAAATGAATTATTAAAACTATTATGTTTAAAAATGTGTTGAAAAAATCTTTTCTCCATTAAGCAGAAATATACAGGGGGGCTAATAAATCAGGACGGCTAATAATTTTGACTTCAACTGTACTTATCGCAGACATGTGTGATAAATGACATTTATTTTATGCATTTTATCTACATTTGACCAATCAGGTGGGGCATTACTCTCTTTATCCCCACCTTCCTAGTAGTTGCTCTACTGCTATTGGCTGGAGCAGCCCAAAGGCGAACCCAGAGCTGAATAAATAATTAGGGCGGGATTCAAGACAACATAGGAAAATGACAACAACCAATTAGAGTCAGAATGTCTGCTGAGGTTTTCAATCATTCGCAGTGTTGTAAAGACTAAATGTTTGCACCTTGACGCAGTTTTTTAGAATTAATTACATCTGAAAATATATATTTTACATGTTTATTTTAATATCATTACATAAATAAATGATTTTAAGACATAGCCAATAAAAATACAATTTTTTAGGGAAATGTTATATCGCTATAAATATCTTTATCGCAATACTCAACAACAACATTGCATATTTTCCAGTATCGTGCAGCCCTAGTTTTCTTCAACCTTCGGTGTTTGCAAACTCGATTTGCTGTGTCCTACTGAACTGTGGATTCAGAGCTCTGTTGTGCACATGCAGAGACAGATACAACCAGACAGCATGAAAAACACGGTTTATATGTCTGATACAGTAGCTGGCGCCCCCTTGTGCCAACATGTTTTCATTGCTAATTTATTATAGTGCCATCTAGTGGTGAAACAATCTCACATTTGATACGAAATATCCAGCCAATTCTGCTTGTTTAGAGTTCCAGATGCATCGCTTTCCATGTTTCTTATTGAATTTGTGTCCTATAACGTTGTTTGTAATCTCTTACCTGTTTCACCCTGTGTTGTTCAGCCATCGCATCTATAAGAAGTCATGGTATGAAGGGCTTTTCCTCCTTGTGTAGAAAATCACCAACAGGTAACAGGGCCTGGATGCAGATTTAGCCTGAGAGAGTTCACACACACACACACACACACACACACACAAAAATAATATTCATTATTATTATTATTGCTCTGTCTCGAAACTTGGGCTGCACGGTGGCACAGTGGGTAGCACGTTCACCTCACAGCAAGAAGGTTGCTGCTTCGAGCCTCGGCTGGGTCAGTTGGCGTTCTGTGTGGAGTTTGCATGTTCTCCCCGTGTTCGCGTGTGTTTCTTCCGGGTGCTCCGGTTTCCCCCACAAGTCCAAAGACATGCGCTATAGGTGAATTGGGTAGGCTAAATTGTCCGTAGTGTATGTGTGTGAATAAATGTGTGTATGGATGTTTCCCAGTGATGGGTTGCAGCTGGAAGGGCATCCGCTGCATAAAACGTATGCTGGATAAGTTGGCGGTTCATTCCGCTGTGGCGACCCCAGATTAATAAATGGACTAAGCCGAAAAGAAAATGAATGAATGTCTCAAAACTTAGTGAGCTACCTATTAAGGCGTTATTCATCAGATGTTTGATTTCATTTGAAAGAAGCTCTTCTGCTTACCAACAAGGCATTTATTTGATGAAGAGTACTGTAAAACATGGAAACTATGATCATTTTACCCAAGGATTGTTTGATAAATATTTATAGCTGTATGTATACCTAAATGTGTAATTCTTTTGATCATTTTAATGCATTTCTGCTGAATTAAAACTCTAATTTCACTACAATTAAAATTCTTACTGATCCCAAACCTCTGAATGGTGAATGTTTTTGTTGGGATAGAACTATTTGAAACCTGTCCATAAATGCTGCCAAAGCAGTTGGCTGCTCACTTATTATTGATACATAGCCAATTAGATGTGTTTCTTTTGGTGTAGTCTTTCTGTAGGATCTTTCCGAGGTATGATTGGCATAATTAGTAGTATTACATCTATTATTATTGTGCTGTGTAGTACAGTGTCAGTTTTTTTTTTTTTACTAGTGGTTTTATGCATCTATAAATATCTGAAATTCTACAAATAACATCATATATATGTATATTCTGGCATTTGAGTGAACTCTCTCACGTCTAGACAGTGTTTTACTCCTGTTGTAGCTGGCAGAGACAGGCTAGTGCTGTAACTGTGTATGTGTGTGTGTGTGTTTAGTGAGGGCTAATGCTTCTCTGCTACAAATGTAACTGGCTGGTTTTAATTAGATAGATTAGGAAAATAGGGTCTGACTCAAAGGAAATGCTATTCTCTTGCAGTAGCATAGCGTTTTTATGGCTTTTTAGTAGAGTGATAATATGTGCAGTAGTTCCAGTACATGAATGGTTAAAAGTTTAATCTTTTCAGACATTGTATAGTCAATTTGATCATTTGTAAAAAGGGAGACATATCTTCTGTGATTCATTTAAAGCATTTGTATTTGTTACTGTTGTTATTGCCGCAATTAAATGTAAAGTTTACTCAACAAGTCTGATATTTGATAGCTTTGTTCCACAGCTTTTGCCCAAATCCTTCAGTCAAGGCAACTAGCTCAGATTACAATAGCAATCTGCTGTAAATGTATATTTTTGTAGCAGGATGGATTTTAGGTTTTGTATGCAATCCTATGGAAGTAAAGGGACTGGAGTACCACAGGGCTCTGTATTGGGACCAAACCATTTACTGATCATCTTGTTCTATGCATTCATTTTCCAGGTTATGGACGAGCTGGTGATTACCTGTCAGACTCTGGCCACAGTGAGATCTCCTCCCGCTCCAGTCTGGTGAGCACTTCTTCTCTGGACATGGGGCAAGACGAGCGCCGGCAGCGTTATGGAGGAACGGCTGGAGAGGGACATGGCAGTGGCCACCGGCTCGAGCGCAGGGCTACTGCTGACCCTGACCAGTACAGCTTGGGGTAAGCATTACTAACTAGTTGTTGTCTAGACAATCATTCTGAAGTAAGGTTAGTAAGGCTGAATATTTGAAGGCATTTATATTGCTGCATTGAAAGAAATTATGATCAGACTAAATTAGTGGTAGACAAATAATGAGAGGGAAAAATAATCACTTGTCTCTCTCTCATTCAGCGCCAGTCAAAATGTGCATGTGTTTGCATATGTTTTGCTTGCTTGACAGTAATTACACTGCATACATCAAAGCATGTTTCATATAAAATAAAGTCAACTTCAACTACTGTATATTTACATGTATGCATTTAGCAGACGCTTTTATCTGAAGTGACTTACATTGCATTGAAGAAACACATTTGATCAGTTCATGCTTGGCATTAGAAGCTACAGGAAGGCATAACCTTCACTTCACTAACTGAAGGTTTATTTAGTTAACGTAAAATTTAAATAATTTTTATTAAATGTTAGTAGCTGTAAGTTAGTCTTAAAGATATCTATAAGCTAGTGTGCTCCAAAACAGTGACAAATTTGAATTACGTCAAACATTGAATAAAAAAAATCCACATTTGAAAGCACTTCACCAGACCTTGAAGTAACAATTTTCACTATTAACTAGTGGCTTATTACCTGCTGATTATTAAATTATTGGCTGTTTATAAGTACTTAAAGAGTATGATCATATTCTACATCCCTAATCCTACCTAATACCTAAATCCAGCTACTACTGTAATAGCAACTTCGGAGTAGTCAATGGTTTATTATAGCGAGAATTGACCATTATTTTTTTATATAAGAGTTAAGTGTGGCCATAGTAACTTAAATGTATCTAGACTTCCAGTCTCATTCATCCTTTTTAGCCATATGAAATGGCTCATTATGCTACATAATTCTTTTTATCATGATTTTAATGTATTGTCATAAGCACACTGGTTTATTGTCATTTATTACTCCTAGTCATTTACTAATCATAGTGGTGAATCAGAAGTTACACTGAACACATTTACTGAAAATAGCTTACTTTGTGTTCCAAAATAAGGTGGATTGGATGACTTGGCTGACCATCACATCCTGGCAATGTAAAAATAACGTTCAACACATCTTTGTTTCAGGTCCTACTCCTCCATGCAGGACTGTCGGGGTCTGTATGCGGGCGCCACCGTCCTGTCTTCACCCAGCTCAGAGGAGCTCACCCAGGACCAGGGTGACCGGGTGTCCCTGGACGCTGCTGATTCTGGTCGTGGCAGCTGGACTTCATGCTCCAGCGGCTCTCATGATAACATCCAGACCATGCAGCAGGGCCGCAGCTGGGAGGCGCTGGCGGAAGGCGCAGGCCTGTGGGGCAGCAGAGGGAGCTGGGCATCCGCTTGCTCCTCTTCTTCTTCGGTGGCGTGTTGGGGCGAGGACTCTGAGGGCGACACTGGAACCATTAAACGGAGAGGAGGGAGGGATGTGACCACAGATCCAGAGACAAGCAGCATCACTTCTACCGGGTCAGAGGAGTCCAGACAGCACAGTCGACGGCCCTCACCCATCACCGCAGGAAACACCAAGGCTTTGATCAGTAAGGGTCAACACACGAATCTAGTGTAGGGATAGTTTACCCAAAAATGACAGTTCTGTTCGTATTTACTCACACTTTCACTTTTTGATTGGAAACTTATGTCGATGCCTCATGCTATTTTAAATTTTTATTTAAATTTATAAATATTAGATTAAAAAATTTAATTAAAATAATGTTTTTTTTTTAATTTTTTACTAATTTTGTTTATTTATTATTTATGTATTCATTAATTTTTATTTTTTATTATTATGCAAAGACCTACACAAATTACATGTATTCACATACAAATGGAAAACAAACATTTTGCTACATCATGCTAGGTTGGACGCAGTCTTTGTTGTCAAACTTGATGCATGCGGCCGTTTTTGACTTTCATTTTTGGGTAACTATTTTTTGTTTTATGAGGAACTGCACCAAGTTATTTATTTTGCATGGAAATATAAAAACACATAATCCTAAAGATCAAACACAGATCTTAAAGCAACACTATGTAGTTTTGTCTTTAAAATAATGTCTAGAATTATATATTACTCTTAGCTGGGTGAATTCTTAAAAAAATATAAAAAATGTATATATATTATTATGCAAAGACATACACAAATTACATGGAATCACATACAAATGGAAAACATAGAACAGAGAAAAGAAACATTTAAAAAAATCCATTTAGGTACAGCCAGGTCTGCATGCGTGTGTGTGTGTATATATAGGTCAAAGTATATAAATAAGAGAACATAAAAAATATACAACATGCATAACAGTGGAAAGCATATTATTATAGGTCGTAAATATCAAAAAATGATATTAAAGTAAATAATATAGGTATAAATAAAACGGATAGATAGAACAAAACCAATCAGTGGAGGGGAATAATAGTAATGATAGTAATAATGATTACTAGTAAAAATGACAACAACAACAATAATAATAACAACAACAACTACTACTACTACTACAGCAATTACTACTACTATTGCAGTACATCAATTTTTGCAATATTGAATACAGTAGGTCTCAACCAAGTGGAAAGCTCTGCAATATATTATTTCAAATAAGACTTTGTTTACACCAGCCATTAAAGAGATAGTTCACCCAAAGATTTACTCATCTTCAAGTGGTTCCAAACCTAGTTTTTCTTCTGTTGAGCATTAAAGAAGAAGTTTTGAAGAAAGCTGTTACCATTGACTAGCATAGTAGGAAAAACAGATACTATGGAAGTCAATGCTTACAGATTTCTAACATTTTTCAAAAAATCTGAAGAAAGAAACTATAGATCTGAAACAACTGAAAGGTGAGTAAATGATGACAGAATATTCAGTTTTGGGTGAACTATCCCTTTAAGATGCATTTGTATCAATTGGATGACAAGTGGATGATGCTAAATGCAGGTCTAAATGGAGTCTAAAATGATTTAAGCATGTCCACTATTGACCACTTTCATATGTTCTCAGAAACGCATTAGAAAGGATTACTTTCATATTAAATGTGTTCAAGCAGCCTCTGCATCACCTACTTTCAGTCTACTGACCAAACACGTGATCATTATAGGATGTGTAAAGGGATCGAAGGAGACACATTTAAACATGGTAATGCAGAGTGGAAGCAGGGCCAAAGACTAAACAGCTGTTAACATGAGCCAAAACTTAATTTTATTGATCTGGAAAAGTCATATAAATTAATTATTAAGTCTCCATTTTTCATGGGTATATTAATATGTAAAAATGAATATACATTTTGCTAGTTCTGCCAAGCTCTAAAAGATTATTTGGGAATAATAAACAACTGGACATCAGTTTTTATTCATATCCAACCATTTGCAGTCAATTTTCAAATTTCATAGAGTTTTGGTTTGCTAAAATGTTGCCCAAATGAAATGTTGCACATTTTGCTACATCATGCTAGGTTGGATGCAGTCTTTGTTGTCGAACTTGATGCATGTAGCCGTTTTTGACTTTCATTTTTGGAGACCAAGTTATTTATTTTTAATTATTATTATTTATTTTAATTTCAAAACACACAATCCTACAGATCAAACACAGATCTTAAGGCAACACTATGTAGTTTTTGATCTTAAAAATAATGTCTGTAAAATTATTTATTACTCTTAACTGAGTTTCTACTCAGAATTCTACTGCCGTTGCTATCAGAGCAGCCTCTGTCACCTAAAATCAACCTTGCAACTTCCATGCTCCTGGTCAGTACACACATCTTCTGCTTTATGGCATACTTCACATATTTTACTCGTAGGCTGCAGGGTGGAGCTAGCCAAAAGCTAACTATAAGATGAAACAATCTATTATGCGAGTCTCAAAACCAGCACCACAGCAGATGGAAACCAAAGAGGGTTTTGTCAGAGGAAGCGAAGAAACGAACGAGAGAGAGTGATCAGACATGAACCCAAACACGAATAATTATCTGACAGATTTACACGCGGCCTAATTCACGTCTGAACAGTTGTTCAAATAAAAAGACTCTTACTTTACAGCCTTATAAACGATTATATGAGGACATTATGTGCAACATGAGCTATTTTACTTTGTCGGTGGACAGGGTTTCTGCATTCACCGGTTGCATCAGCTTATAGTCATCAAATTCACATAGGGAAGCTTGTAACACACTGGCAACAGATAAGTAAGGGATAATGTACATCTAGGCAGTTGTTATCGCAGAACAAAGCCTCACAGGCTTATCGGCAGAGTTGTATAAACCTGAAGGGCTTTATTCTGTGGAGAAAAAAAAACACCTGAATGTACTTTATCCAGCTTATTACATGGCTGCTTGCCACAAAACATACAACATTAGGCACAAATATTGTTCTGAGCCGTAATAGTTTAATTATTTAGCAAAAATCGAAAACTCCTGGATGGAGCATACACTAACCTATGTATTATTCATTCACAAGATGGTTCCAAACAGTCAAATACAGAGGCATGACAGAAAAGCCTATGGAAGTATATGGATGTGAACATGTATTCACTGACCGTCAAGATGATTCAAAGTTCCCGGATGAGCTTGTGTTATTAGTTTCAGTGGAAATGTTATCTGGGAATAACATAACTTGGAATGTCGGGACTGACCAATCAGAATAACATATTCCAGACAGCTGTGTAATAATTGTGCTTATAAACCACATTGGGAGCTGTGAGCAAATGTTATAAAGTCTTGTTTCAACATGAACCTAGCTTCAAGCTGACAACCTCATTACTTAATAGGGCATATGCAGAAGGAGTTTTATTTTCCGTAACCCAGTTCAATGCCTTTACAAAATCACCCCGTTTAAGGTCTGTTTTCTTTAAAAATGAATGATCTTTACTGCCTGATTGATATTTGATATAAAGTGGGTGTCACGATGTACAAGAAGTGCTGCAATAAATTCCATTGTCCCACGCTATGTCTTTAAAATATGAACATTTATTTTACCACAGTATTTTCAATGGAGTTTCAGCACTACTGACTGCGCTTGCGTTTAAACAGCTTTTTTCGTCTCGTTTTACACTTGAGCAACTAAATTATTGTTTAAGTCTATTTAACTGACTGTGTTTTAATTACATTACAACATCGATGCAGTAAAAGGAACTGTATGAAATTGAAAATAGTCACATTATTCCTTTCACCGGAAGTTTATCAGTAGGGGAAAAAACACTAGCTGTGCATATAGCCCATTACCACCATTTGAACACTACAAGATGAAACAGCACAACAAACCATCCACCAAAACCAACTCACACTGACCTAGTGCATGCATCCGCCGGCATTCCCAAGAAGGTTTTGGGATATTAAACAGAGCTGTGGTGTCCATCTCCTCCCTCCAGCACGGAAGGATGGCCGCTATCGGGACCCTCCGCCGACGCCGCCGGGCTACACCGCGCTGACCATCACAGACGTGACCGAGGGAACGCCGCATTCGGGCAGAAAACCACCAGACTACACCACCGCCCTGCAGCGCTCGCGCCTCGTCACACACTCCCTCGACTCCCAGCAGCCCCCAGCCGCAGGAAAACCGGACCCCCGGGGCCGAGAGGAGGACGAGGCAGTGGAGGTGGAGGAGGGTGAGTGCTTGTCTCCCAAACTCAGAGCTCAGAGGAGGAGAGGTCCACACACAGCAGTTCCCCCCAGGCCATGAGTTACATACACCACCCCGACAGGAAGGTAAAACATCATAAACTCCAGTTCCACCCGCACACGCACTGAGCACGTTTACATGCACACCGCTATTCAGCTAAATCTGCTGTTTGAAATAATAACCTGTTGTATTGGGTTATATGCAAACCCGCCAATACAAGTCATCCGTGCTAATGTGATGTCATTAATATATATATATTTACATTTTGCGGAAGTGACATCAAAACTTAAAGGTTAAATTTAAAAATGTACAAATTTCCAAATTCAATTCAAGTTTATTTGTATTGCGCTTTTCACAATAACTATTTTTTCCAAAAGCAGCTTTACAAAATGTAAGCTTTATTGTACTGCAATCAAAATAAGAAAAAGCTAAGGTGCAAGTAGGGCGGACAGTACAGCTGTCAAATGTATGCATAGTTAATCTGCAGTTATAAAATATAATATCCTAGCCGGCATAATATAATATAATATAATATTTAGCCAGCAGCTAGCTCTCTGCAAATCTCACATGGTCGCGCACTGAAGCTAAGCAGGGCTGCGGCCGGTCAGTACCTGGATGGGAGACCACATGGGAAAGCTTTTGCAGGTTGCTGCCGGAAGTGGTGTTAGTGAGACCAGCAGGGGGCGCTCAACCTGAGTCAATCTGTGTGGGTCCTAACACCCCAGTATATTGATGGGGATTCTATACTGCTCAGTGTAGATGATGATTTATGTTTCGGATTAAACGTAAACCGAGGTCCTGACTCTCTGTGGTTGTTAAAAATCCCAGGATGTCCTAGGGGTTTAACCCCGGCATCCTGGCCAAATTTGCCTACTGGCCTCTGTCCATCATGGCCTCCTAACCATCCCCATATCATAATTGGCTTCATCACGTCTCCTCTCCACCAATCAGCTGGTGTGTGGTGTGCAATCTGGCGCAATATGGCTGCCATCGCATCATCCAGGTGGATGCTGCACACTGGTGGTGGATGAGGAGATTTCCCCCCCAAAAAATGTGTGAAGCTTTTTGAGTGTCCAGAAAAGCGCTATATAAATGTAAGGAATTATTATTATTATTATTATCCTTGTATAATAAGTCCTTGTAACGTGGAGTGTTTCAAAGAAAGTGTCTGGTACATATGGAGAGGAAAGAGTGTGTCTTCTACAGGTGGTTTGTCAAGAGCACTCACCTGTGTGAAGCATGCTCAGAATTGCACAGTAAATTACACCATTGCACCCTTATTATCAAAAATCTACATTTCTTTCTTTCTTTTTTTCTGTTGAATTCAAAGTAACATTTTTGAACAAGTAGGATTTTTCTCCATATAGTGAACTTCCAGATTCAAATGACATCAACAAAACCTGAAGTGACGAAGTTAAGCAAACGATTCAAGTCGAGAGCAAACACAAAGAACCGGCTGTCTTTTTTTTTTTTTTTTTAAACACAAAGAACATAAATAAATAAATATAATTCTTAGATGACAAGGGAGTGAGTAAATTATCAGGGCATTTTCAGTCTGAAAGTGAGCTAGTCATTTATTCATTTGAGTATGTCACTTTTTAAGTTTTTAATTTGTTACATCATGTTAAATAAATCATTAAAAACCAAAAAAGTGGATTGCAATGTGTAAGTGGAAAATTTTGCGATCCATATATTATCACGAGCAGTGTTTTGGTTGTAGCGCATATATTACTGCAGCATGAGATGAGAAAACATTTTGATAATTCTTTGCGTTATACTTCCTCGTTTCTGCGAATCATTTGCTTTATCTGAATGTGCTTAAATCTGCAGTAAAGACACATTCCTGTCATGTATTACGCATGCGTAGGTCAATAAATCGACAAAATAGGTTAATTCGTGTTACATGCTGAGTGAAGATGGCATAAAAGAGGCAAAAATGTAGCAGCAATAATCAGTTTTTACTTAAAGGGACAGTTCACCCAAAAATTCTGTCATCATTTACTCTCTCTTACTTTAAGACCTATTTGAGGGTTTTTTCTGTCAAACACAAAAGAAGCTATTTTGAAGAAAGCTGAAAACTTTTCAGCTTTCTTCAAAATGTCTCTTTTTGTGTTCAACAGAATAAAGATACCAATAAATCTTTATAACAACTTGAGGGTGAGTAAATAGTGACAATGTAAATTTTTTGGTGAGAACGAACCATTAAAACCATCTTTGACCTTCCTCTGATAAATAAAACCAGGTTTACTGTTTACTTTTCAGCTTATTAAGCACAATTGGGTTAAGAATGTGCATGTAAACGCACTCATTCACTGACTGACTGACTGATGCACACGGGCTCTGCATGCTGGAGAAAAACTCCTTCACCATCACCTCCACCAGCACCTCTCACTCAGTGCATGTGTGCAGCCATCACTCCTGCTCTGCCGTGTGTGTTCACTCTCACCCATCACTGGAAAAACCACTAGATCTGCCATCATAAACGCTTCAACACATGACACAGAGCCTGACCTCATGTTGCTGTTGTCAGGCAGCACATGAAATAGTGTTAGCGCTATCGAGGAGCTGTCATTTTCACAGTAGCCGTGTTTATTAGTGGTAGTATGTCCTGTCGTGTTGTCTTTGGTATGGTAAGGCCAGAGCATTATTTATTTGATTTGATTTAATTTAATTGTGTGACTTTGTTGCAAACCCCAGTGCACTAGTATGCGTAGATATTGAAAATTAGAGCAGTTTCAGCATAACAGCAAACTTGAAGTGCAGTTCCTGATTTGACTTTGCTAAATTGTTCATGATTTTTCTTTTTCAGATTCTATAAAAAAAAAAATCAAGCTATTTGAAATGTAAAACAACAACAACAACACATAATTAATAAAGGATTAACTAAAATAAAATTACAGCGATATGGTGGCTCAGTGGTTAGCATTGTCGCCTCACAGCAAGAAGGTCGCTGGTTCGAGCCCCGGCTGAGTCAGTTGGCATTTCTGTGTGGAGTTTGCATGTGTTGGTGTGGGTTTCCTCCGGGTGCTGTGGTTTCCCCCACAGTCCAAACACATGCGCTATAGGTGAATGTGAATGAGTGTGTATGAGGGTGTTTCCCAGTACTGGGTTGCAGCTGGAAGGGTATCTGCCATGTAAAACATATGCTGGATAAGTTGGCGGTTCATTCCGCTGTGGCGACCCCTGATGAATAAAGGGACTAAGCCGAAGGAAAATGAATGAACGAATAAAATAAAATTACACCCAGAAAAAAGTGGAGATATGCTGCAAAAATAGGAGAACTAGTTGCTCAATTATACTCGGATATTATTAATATTATATATAGAAGTTGTTTAAAAATTTCCATATTAAATTGACTTTCATTCAAACATTTTGTTTTTCATGTATTGTTCATACTTAGCTTAAAGGAACACTCCACTTTTCTTGCAAATAGACTCATTTTACAGCTTTCCTAGAGTTGAGTTTTACTGGGAGCACTTTTAGCTTAGCTTAGCATAGATTATTGAATTGGATTAGACTACAGGTGTCAAAGCCAGTTCCTGGAGGGCCGCAGCCCTGCACAGTTTAGTTCCAACCCTGCTTCAACACACTTACCTGTAGGTTTTAAACAAGCCTGAAGGACTCAATTAGTTAGATAAGGTGTGTTTCATTAGGGTTGGAACTAAACTGTGCAGAGCTGCGGCCCTCCAGGAACTGGCTTTGACACCTGTGGATTAGACCATGACTAAAGAGTTCACTTGGCCTATTTAAAGCTTGACTCTTCTGTAGTTACATCATGTGCTAAGACTGACGGAAAATATAAAAAGTTGCTATCAATTTTCAGGTGCTGCGTAATATCACCATGGTACAGCAGCAAAGTTCATTGATTATTACGCCGGAATGAAAGTATAGTTCCTAGTTATATCGACTTGGAAAATAGCCAATTTTCCTTTACTGTCAGTCTTAATACACAATGTAAATACAGCAGAGTCAAGCTTTAAATTTGAAAATAATTGAAACTGGTCATTTTTGAGCAAGATGCTAATGGTCTAATCTGATTCAATGATCTATGCTAAGCTAAGCTAAAAGTGCCAGACCCGGAGATCGAATGAATGGATTCAACAATGGTAAAAATCATCTGTTTTACTCTAGGGGAGCTGTAAAATGAGCCTATTTAAAACAAATTGCCTCTGGATTCCCTGCTTTTTCTGTTATTGGATGACTCCATTCTACAACAGAACGAAATTATTTCCCCTGACCTGCTTATCGGATTTTAGAGAGATTGCCTTGCTGGAATGTACAACTGCCAGAATACATGCTCAAAAAGACAATACTATTCGAAGCTGGACCAATATTGCTGCGATGTTGCTGGACAAGCTTAAAAGCTGATATTCCCATCCCATCATATACAAGATATCTGATTTCTAGTTTTTTTTTACATATAATTATTAATTATTTGTACAAGTGGACGGTTTCATGGCATCTGCTTGTATATAGTTTTATATGCATGTATGTATCATATATAGAATATAGATCTTAAGAAAAAGAAATTGGAGTGTTCCTTTAACATACATTTCTGTGTTCATTAGGTATACAGTTCAATAATAGTTCCCTTTCCTGCTGTGTCACTAGGGTTTGGAAAAGAGTCTACAGTAGTCAACATTTGAAGTGGATCAAAACCTTTCATCAAAGTTGTCCTAAAACTACTGAACAACACCCATTCTTGTCAGCTTTTTTGATCCACTTCAAGTGTATATGCGATATACTACTCAGGATGCTCACAGAGACTCTCTTTTTTTTTTCCCTCAGAGGATGAACAAGTGTCTGCTGTCTGAAAGAGGACGACACTGGCTTTACTGCGCTGACTGATGGCCACAGACAGACAGAATCGTCTACATCTCTTCAGCACTGCCTCTCTCCATCCTCACCGACAGACTCGTCTCCCTGCCCTGCCTTAATGCAGCATGGGCTTCAGTGCCCTGCATGCTCAAAAATACTGTGAAGAACTGAGGAGAGCTTAGAAAATAACTTATTCGGCACTTTTGGAGAACGGAAATATGAACTGAAACTCGAAACACAGCGCTTCGACATTCACACACATACACAAACTGCTGTCAGTGGTTCTCCATTCAGACGATTCCCTCTTTCCTTCTGCGTACAAGGTCACACTGACGTGTTTAGTAGTTCCCTTCAGCACTTTTTAACTGTTTTTAAGGTGTAAACCGATCGCATTTCAGTTGGGATGATGAAGGATGATTCGTCTTATTCATATATCAGTGTGATTCAGTATTAAAAACTGGCACGGCTTGAGGACTATTGGAGATAACACGTAGCACACCGATTTCAAGCGGACAGAAAATGATGCTAAGTGAGTTAGCCTTAGTGTGTTTGAGAGCCAAAAGAAAGTACGAGTGAATACAATAGACAAACGGGATATTGGAAATAAAAGCTGAATAAATGAACATCTGTTTGGTAATCCACAAGTGAATCAGCGGTTCTTCTAACAGATGCAATTGTTAAGGCACAACATCAACAACAACAGCGCCCCTGGTGGTCAAAGAACAGCAGGAAACTCAGGCTAAAAAAATAAAATTATTAAAATAAAAAATAAAATAAAAAAAGAGTCGTCCTACTCGGGTGCTACTTTCTTCCTCTCTGTAAAAGTGATAGCATTTTGGAGGTGTGTTTGTGTGCTTTTTTGTTCGTGAGGGCTCAAGTCGTGCACGTTTCTCCTGGATTGGGCCACCGCTGCACAAACAGCTTCCACAATCACTCACAGGAACTCGACTCGCAAACCCACCAGAAGAGCAAAACTCACCTTTACTCTTTCATTTTAATCACTGAGTTAAGCTGATCACATTGATCAGTAGTTAGAAATGACTTAAAAAGAAGAAGAAGAAAAATGAAGTTTGCAGTGTTTTCCACTGTACTCTGTAACATCACTACTTCAGTTTTTTTTTTCTCTAGTTGCCTGTTTGTTTGTAGATTTTTGGCTCTCACACTTTTCTTTTGGTTTTGTAAAGGTTGCGGATATGGCTGTTAACAACAACACATTTGTAACAGTAAATATATCGACCATCTGCTTCCATTTTTTGGTTTTCTATTGACGTTTTGGCAAGCCAAGATGAGTCGCTTGTTTCGCAAAATAAGTTGCACAAATTGTACAAGCATAAATACAACAAGGTAAATAGTAGTAGGTAGCTGTTCTGCTACTCTGTTCGATATGTGATGTCAAGTGAGACGTGTACATTTAGCTGGTGAAGATTCTCTCTTTTGTTTTTGGACTACTTTTACCTGTACGTCTTTTACAAAGACAATTGGTGGAGTATGTATTTGTTCTTTTGTTTTGTCTTTTCTTTTTGTTTTGTATTTTTAATACAATAATTGTAAATATTGGTTATATTTTTGTTGAATTGTAGAAATGTATGATGTTTATGCCTCAACATCCAGTTTATATGAAGCTGGGAATCAATAAATTCGACAAATGAATCAACTTATAGTTTTTAAATGCACTTATTATTATTATTATTATTATTATTATTGCTCCTCTTTTGTTCATCCTGCATTAAGTTTTGTTTTTGTTTTCAAACGTTGTTTTAAATGACCTCTGGCACCATCTAGTGTTTGCACAAGATAAGACATGGAAGTAACTTGAAATGTGTATCTCATACTTTTCTAACTGACAAATGTATGTTGGGGTTAATAAAAGACATCCATATCTATCTGCTCTTCAACATGTTTTGCTTTTTCAGTGTCTTTTCAGATATTTTGGAAAGCTGAGAGAGGATACATGATCCCACATTTCACATTAAGGTTAATAATAAGGTGTTATTAAGGATGAAATATAATGCAGAACTTTGCAAATCTTTAAAGTATAATTGTAAATATTAATGCCTAGTTTTGTTTTTACTTGTTCTTATTTTCTGCTATTTTTTTTTTTTTTTTCAGTTTTAGCATTGTTTAAACGTTTGAGTTCATTTAGAGAACATCTAAAGTTGTGTGCTTATTAATTCGTTTTTAATGTTTGCATTCTGTGCTATGATTCAAGACGTATTGATAGCATGACATCAAATGCTGCTGTTAAAAGGAAACTTCAAGGCAGATGCAGAGGTAAGATCTTTTACCTTTACATTTAGGGGAGCGTGAGGCACAAAGTAACGTGGCATGCTTCCAAGGTTTTCACCACAGTGTCTTCCTGCCAATTATTGAAAAAGTTTGGTGAAATTTGGATGAGAAACACAGCATAAAAGTATTTTTTATTATACTCACAGATTTTATTTATTTTTTTAATAAAAAAATATAAAGTATGTGAGTAAAATCTTATATTGTTGTGATTACCATCTTCTAGGCTAAAAGATGGAACCATTTAAAAAAAACAGTGACTGCTAGCCAGTTTTGAGGAAAACACGACACAGCAGGGTTAGTTGAAACAGGGTGTTACAATTAAGCCACACATTGTTGGACACTAATTAAAGTAACACAATTTTTGAGTGTAATGTTAAGAACGTTTTATATAAAAATGTTTTTTAATAGAAAATATTTTTTTAATAGAAACATTTATTTTATTGCTAATAATGCTTATAAATGCATTGTATAATAATGCAAGTAAATGCAAATGTGTTTATCCAATAGACAAATAAATAAATGAACATGCTGCAAAATTAAGTACTGAGGAAATATAGCTACTATTTAAAGTAAACTGGATTTAAAATAATTGTGTGAAATCTGACTTTAAGCATGTGTTACAACTAACCCTCTGTCTGTTACAACTTGCCCCGCGTGTGGGGTAAATAGTAACAATTTTACTCCTGGCACTTTTGCCAATACTGTACAGAAACCATAGGTCCAGCGATCATACTTTTAGTGCTCATTTGTAGGAGAGGTTTGTGTGTTGTTGGTAAAAAAAAAATGGTTTGTCTAACCCCATTACTTTGTTCACACAAAACCAAAAAGTGTTTCATTGTGCCCCGCTCTCCCCTACTGTAATGTGAATCAGAATCCTTTTTTTTTTTTTTTTTCTCAAAATATCTAATAGTGGCGAATAGATTTTTACATATTACATTTATTGCCTTTTTAATCTCAAACTCTGATTATTCATAGCTGATAGCCTATTATAGTTTCAAATTCTTCTGTCATAAAAAATAAATGTTTGACTACAACAGGATTTTTGAATATAGCCATCTTCATTCTCGTCAGCGAGCAGTTCTAAAGCAGATCCCGCCAATTGCTGCATTTCTTTTGGTGGAAAAACAGGTTTGTGAATGTTCTGTTTCATGCATAAAATGATGAATGTGCTGTACATCCTTTATTTCACGCAAAAAGCAACACGCAATTGACGCAACCAAAACGAGTGTCGTATGATCGTGATGAAAACGTCTGATCTCTTGCATACAATTAGGCTACTGCCTAATATGCCTAGTATTGTTTGTTACAGCCGTCCTGGATGTAGGCTAGTTTATTAATTGTTTAATTAAAATGAATCAGCTGATGGAACATTCACCGACCTGCGCATCATTCACTCACAAGTAGCTGCCAGAACGCTTATCTGATAGAAACGAAGGGAACGAAAGGAAGCTTAAATACTAACTTACGGACATCCCGACCTGACCAAAGTAGTTTTCGGGAGGGGGACATGGTCGGCCGCATTGTCGTTCAGCTTGTTGGTTTGATGTGGAGCTTCCAGGAGATTTGGGATGTCTGAACCTTTGTATTATTCATTCACAAGACGGTGCCAAACAATCAAAAACCGCGGTTGTGGATGTAAATATGTGGATTAAAACGTATTCACAGACGGTCAAGGTGATTTGAAGTTCCCAAATGAGCCTGTGATTATCTTTGGATAACGTGAATGTCGGGACTGACAAATCAGAATAGAGTATATGAAACCACCAGAAATAATATAATATAATATAATATAATATGGTGGTGCTTTGCTCAGTGGGTGACGGTGGGCTCATGGGGACAGCAGACATGTGTTTGAGAGGTTTTGAGCTTACTTGAGCCATAGTGAAAAAACAAAATCAATAATTTGGGGTGGGGGGAATCAATAATAATATGAAAATTAAAATGTAATGCAGCAGTAATGAGGATATAGTACATGCAAACAATAAGTTAATACATTTTACATTGACTAGCAATATCTGCAAGGAAAGTAAGTAAAAATACAAAATTGAAGTTGCTGTATGGTTTAATGTTGAGTGTAATTTGTTGTATTTTGCAAGACGTCTTACCTTGGCCATGCGTATTTTTGAATTTATATTGTCCTTGTTAAGCCTCAGCATTAAATGCATTTTGGACTGAATGATTTTGGACTTCTTTAAGTAACAGCTGTTGGTGGTTTGTATTCTGACACATTATGCTGTTTGTTTTAGTATTTCAGTAGACAAACAGAGACATCTTTCAGCTTTATACACCTGCGATCCAAGTGATTAGAGTGACACATGAATATATTTTAGATTCATAAATAAAAACTAAGAGAATGAATGCATATGATTAATAACCCAGTGTCTTTTTTGTGTTTTCATGGCTCTGGAGTGATGATCTAAACTCAACCTGGAGCTCCGAGATGGATTATTACAACCCAGATAAAGAGGACTGCCTTTGATGGTAAGGGTTTTTAATGTTCATGAAATATCACCACAGATGTTTAGTCAATTTTAAATTTGGATTTGAAGGACCATAAGAACATAAACACATCACATTGATTCATCCTTAGTTCAGTTAAACAGCTGAATATATACTGTAAATAACATCTTAATAACTGCATTTGACTCACCGGCCACTTTATTAGGTACACCTGTTCAACTGCTCGTTAACGCAAATTTCTAATCAACCAATCACATGGCAGCAACTCAATGCATATAGGCATGTAGACATGGTCAAGATGATCTGCTGCAGTTCAAACCGAGCATCAGAATGGGGAAGAAAGGTGATTTAAGTGACTTTGAACATGGCATGGTTGTTGGTGCCAGACGGGCTGGTCTGAGTATTTCAGAAACTGCTGATCTACTGGGATTTTCACGCACAACCATCTCTAGGGTTTACAGAGAATGGTCCGAAAAAGAGAAAATATCCAGTGAGCGGCAGTTCTGTCGGCGCAAATGCCTTGTTGATGCCAGAGGTCAGAGGAGAACGGCCAGACTGGTTCCAGCTGATAGAAAGGCAACAGTAACTCAAATAACCACTCGTTACAACCGAGGTCTGCAGAAGAGCATCTCTAAACGCACAACACGTCCAACCTTGAGGCGGATAGGCTACAGCAGCAGAAGACCACACCGGGTGCCACTCCTGTCAGCTAAGAACAGGAAACTGAGGCTACAATTCGCACAGGCTCACCAAAATTGGACAATAGAAGATTGGAGAAACGTTGCCTGGTCTGATGAGTCTCGATTTCTGCTGCGACATTCGGATGGTAGGGTCAGAATTTGGCATCAACAACATGAAAGCATGGATTCATCCTGCCTTGTATCAACGGTCCAGGCTGGTGGTGGTGGTGCAATGGTGTGGGGGATATTTTCTTGGCACACTTTGGGCCCATTAGTACCAATTGAGCATCGTGTCAACGCCACAGCCTACCTGAGTATTGTTGCTGACCATGTCCATCCCTTTATGACCACAGTGTACCCATCTTCTGATTGCTACGTCCAGCAGGATAACGCTCCATGTCATAAAGCGTGAATCATCTTAGACTGGTTTCTTGAACATGACAATGAGTTCACTGTACTCAAATGGCCTCCACAGTCACCAGATCTCAATCCAATAGAGCATCTTTGGGATGTGATGGAACGGGAGATTCGCAACATGGATGTGCAGCCGACTAATCTGCAGCAACTGCGTGATGCTATCATGTCAATATGGACCAAAATCTCTGAGGAATATTTTCAGTACCTTGTTGAATCAATGCCACGAAGGATTTACGCAGTTCTGAAGGCAAAAGGGAGTCTAACCCGGTACTAGTAAGGGGTACCTAATAAAGTGGCCAGTGAGTGTACATGTCACTTTTGACAAATATTGCTGCAGTTGAACTGAATTACCTAAAATGTCTTGCCTTGCCTTTTTTATAGCACAAATAAAACAACTGAAGTTAATTATAGTACGTTATAAAATAACGCACTTGACTAGTCAAACATAATACGCACAGCACTAAAAGTCATAATCTTCCAAGATAAAGTTATTCATAACACATACAGTCAAAAATGACATCTGCTGTTTGTTTAAACTACTTATTAAAATTGAGCTGAAACAACACAATTCTTGAGACAACTTAATAGTTTTATGTTCAATCCACTTAAATTTGTAAAAAAAAACTAATAGGTTCACTTTATTCCTTCATGTTGTCCCAATGCAAATCTATTGTGTGGAAGCCAGCATTTTTTACAGTGTAAATACTATATAGTGTTTACTATATAGTGTATGCTATATAGATCAGAATACTATCAGTCTCAGATTACACCTGTGTTCGTACCAAGGTTTGTGTGCCAAGAAATAAACACCAACATGCATCTTTATTCATGAGCAGGTAATTGAATAAATGTGAAGCAGCTTTAATTGTTTCTCAGGTGTTCTTGCTGCATTCACAGTGAATTGTACTTTTCTATAGTGACACAATCAATGGGTAAATGAATGCTAAGAAGTAATATCAGTTGTGATTAATAGTTTAATAAAAGTGTAAACTATTTGACTAGTTGGAGTCTCGCAATTACGACATTAGCACTGATGATTCTATTCACCTTATTCTCCGCGTACGAGCGGGCGCAGCCATTTGAATCATTTTGGCTCGAGACTTCCGCTCTCATTCACTTCCATTCATTTTTAGACGTTAAAAACAGCTCGTTTCGCTGCTTGATGTTGCAAACTGACATTTTCTTATTATATTATTCTACTTTGTCTGTATAGTCATGCAAACGCTTTGTAGAGTAAGTAGTTTGACCGTTTTCTGCCGTTTATTATTCCTAATCATTTCTCCCATAGGCAGCTGAATCGGAAGTTCTAAAACAATCGCAAAAACGAGCGCACTTCCGCATTGAAGAATAAGGTCAATAAAGGACTGTAAACATCCATGGAAACTTTTCATTCCACAAGAGGCTTTCAAGGGTCCTATTATGTCCTATTTTACAAGATGTCCCTAGAGTGTGTGTGTGAAGTTTCAGCTCAAAATACCACACAAATAATGTTTTATAACTCTCTGAAACTTCCTCTATTAGGCTTTGATACAAAGTCTGCCATTTTGGAGTCTGTCGCTTTAAATTTAAATGAGATTGTGCTCTTTTCAAAAGAGGGCGGAGCTACAAATGCCTGTGTGTCAGCATAGTGGCAGATTCAAAGTGTGTGTGTATGTGTGTGTGTGTGTGAGAAAGAGAGAGTTTCATTTTGAGTGTGCGTGCAAGTTTGATTTTGAGTGTGTGTGTTCTCCTGATGGTCCAGCTGCTGCTGTTTTCCTGTTCTCCACACAGAGGTGATGTACAGCCAAGCCTGTGTGAGTTTGAGTGTGTGTGAGAGAGAACAAGAGAGAGAGAGAGAGAGAAAAGAAAAGAAAAAGAGAGTTTGTGTGTATGTTCATCTGATGGTTTAGCTGAGCCTGTGTGTGTTTGAATTTAAGTGTGTGTGCGTGTGCGCGCATGCGTGTGTGCGTGCGTGCGTGCGTGCGTGCGTGCGTGCGTGCGTGCGTGTGTGGTCCAGCTCCTGTTCTCCTGTTCTCCACACAGAGTTGTTGGACAGTAGTGCAGCTGGACTTCTCTTGCTCCCTCCAGCTGTAACACACACTCATTAATAACTGAATCACTGTCCTAATTAGCAGCACACAGCCTCATTAATCAGCCAGTGTCTGCAGCTGACAGCACGTCTGCAGGCTTTATTAAAGACACCAACCCTGAAAACTGGACACGCTACAACTAATGCCAGGGTGACGCATCAAAACCACTGTATGTCTGATTATTCAGGCCAGAGGAGGACTGAACCCTGCCTTCTCACAAAGTTTAGAAAAGATAAAAAGAATCATAATAATAATAATAATAAAAGGGGTGGCGCAGTGGGTAGCGCCGTCGCCTCACAGCAAGAAGGTCGCTGGTTCGAGCCTCGGCTGGGTCAGTTGGCATTTCTGTGTGGAGTTTGCATGTTCTCCCCGTGTTGGCGTGGGTTTCCCCCACAAGTCCAAAGACATGCGCTATAGGTGAATTGGGTAAGCTAAATTGTCCGTAGTATATGTGTGTGTGTGTGTGTGTGTGTGTGTGTGTGTGTGTGTGTGTGTGTGTGTGTGTGTGTGTGTGTGTGTAAATGAGTGTGTGTGGGTGATTCCCAGTGCTGGGTTGCAGCTGGAAGGGCATCTGCTGCGTAAAAACATCTGCTGGATAAGTTGGTGGTTCATTCCGCTGTGGTGACCCCTGATTAATAAAGGGACTAAGCCGAAAAGAAAATGAATGAATGAATATAAAGCCTCATGCTTTATAGTAATTCCTGTCCTGCTTATCACTTTTCTCCCACTTGGTGGTGCCACTGCTCCACTGATGAGCAGCAGAGGGCGTTTGCAGCACGAGCTCGTGACTTGAGGAGTCAGGAATGATTAATTGTTTCCAAATAAATGCAAGGCTGTAGGGGGAAAAAAAAGTTGCTGGATCAAAAAGCAAGGACTTCTTGTGCTCCCCGGGTGACTTGCAGGCAACAGCATGCTTATGTGAGTGTGTGTGTGTGTGTGTTGTGTTTGTGTACTGTACATGGTGTTTGTGTGTTTTAAAGGTTATCTACAGTAATTTGAAAGGTCATTTGCTCTAATCAAATGGAGCTCTGCATGCAATATACTTTTAAAAGCCCACTACTCGCATATGTGCTACTATACGCTGTCCACTATAATATACTGGATTATGTCACCTCATATTTGGGTAAAATATGGACAAACCCAACAGTTGTATTATGAAAAATAACCCAGCATTTTTAGCAATGAAGCAAGAAGCTGATGACTCTTCTTGTTTGACCATCTTTATGCCATTGCAGGGACATGAATAGAAATTGAATACTGTAACGAGACATCTAAACAGGTGAGCTTTACACAGATAATATGATAATATATATCGTTTGGACATTATATATCATCTATTGTTATATTGTTGTGTTGCAAAAAATACAGCAGCATTTTTTTACAATATTTCACAGCCTATATTACATTCCATTATTATTATATTCCATTATTATTAGTATTATTATTATATTAAGTAATACATTACATCAATATTATGTTCCATTACTAGGATGCAGACAGAAACCTGAGCTTTTTCACAAGACAGTTATTAAGTTGCCCTGAAGTTCTAAATAAAGTGAGAAATATGATCACATGTACATTGAAGTATGTACTTAAAAAAAGAGGATGTCTTTTTCTTCTGGAGAAAGTCTTATTTGTTTTATTTCGGCTACAATAAAAGCAGTTTTTAATTTTTTTTAAAACAATTTTAAGCTCAATAACATTAGCCACAAACAGTGGATTGTCTACAGAACAAACCACTGTTATACAATGACTTCCCTAATTACCCTAACTTGCCTAATTAACCTAGTTAAGCCTTTAAATGTCACTTTAAGCTGAATACTAGTATCTTGAAAAATATCTAGTATAATATTATGTGCTGTCATCATGGCAAAAATAAAAGAAATCAGTTATTAAAACTATCATGTTTAGAAATGGTGACACACGGTGGCACAGTGGGTAGCGATGTCGCCGTCCACAGCAATGTCACTGGTTTGAGCCCCGGCTGGGTCAGTTGGCATTTCTGTGTGGAGTTTGCATGTTCTCCCTGTGTTGGCATGGGTTTCCTCCGGGTGCTTCGGTTTCCCCCACAGTCCAAACACATGCGCTATAGGTGAATTGAATACGCTAAATTGACCTGTAGTGTGTGTGAATGTGAGAGTGTATGGGTGTTTCCCAGTACTGGGTTGTGGCTGGAAGGGCATCACTGCGTAAAACATATGCTGGAAGTTAAGTTGGCGGTTCATTCCGCTGTGGCGACCCCTGATTAATAAAGGGACTAAGTCGAAAAGAAAATGAATGAATGGATGTTCAGGAATGTGTTGAAAAGAAATCTTCTCTCCGTTAAACAGAAATTGGGGGAAAAAATTTACAAGTGGGCTAATAATTCAGGAGGACTAATAATTCTGACTTCAACTGTATATCGTTATTAGGATATGAGATGACTGATATTGTGATATGAGATTTTTGTCATATTGAACAGCTCTCAGTGGTCCTGTATGAGCAGCTGAGGTCTCGATGTCTTCTCGAGTGTCTCTCTGACTGATTCTGAAGGCTCTGCTGCTGGAGATTGAAGACTCAGAGAGACTTAAGTGTGATTTTCAGTGGCTGCAGGAGCGTCTGAGCTCAGGACATCTCTGACAGAGGACAAATGTCACAGTCTGACCTCCCGAATCATGCACAAAGTATTGAGAAAGTAAGTTTATCAGTGCATCTCTAAAAGTGATTTACAGTTGAAGTCAGAATGATTAGCCCTCCTGTATATTTTTCCCCAATTTCTGTTTAACATATAAGTTTTTTCCAATACATTTCTAAACATAATATTTTAATAACTCATTTCTAATAACTGATTTATTTTATCTTTGCCATGATGACAGTACATAATATTCATTCATTCATTTTCTTTTTGGCTTAGTCCCTTTATTCATCAGGGGTCACCACAGTGGAATGAACCACCAACTTATCCAGCACATGTTTTACGCAGCGGATGCCCTTCCAGCTGCAACCCATCACTGGGAAACACCCATACACTCTCACATTCACACACATACACTACGGACAATTTAGCTTACCCAATTCACCTATAGCGCATGTGTTTGGACTTGTGAGGGAAACCGAAGCACCCGGAGGAAACCCATGCCAACACAGGGAGAACATGCAAACTCTACACAGAAATGCCAACTGACCCAGCCGGGGCTCGAACCAGTGACCTTGCTGTGGCCATGCACAATATTTTTATAGAGATATGAAAAGATTGTAAGAAAGTGTCTGGTGCAAATGTGCAAACTGTATACTGTGATAAAAGCTTCAGCAAATAATCGCAACAAGAACATTTTAAACCCCTCTGGAAAAGCTAGAAGCATTTTTCCAAGCTTTTTCAAACGGAGATTTGGGTCAAAATTATTCTGTGCATGTTTTTGCTCGAACGTAAGCTGTTATATCTGTTATATTTCTACTGCAAACAGCAGAACACAGGCTTGAGCGGTTTTCCAGAAAGAGATTCCAAAGTGTTTAAGATTAAGCATCATGTTTCATTTCTTCTGCGGTAAGAGTCACTTTTAGAGCCGTTCTCCCCCGGCTTCACCAAATTAAACCTGCTTTTCATTTAGAGTGCTGCGCCGAGAATGATGCGATTCATCTTGTCAAGCGTTTAAAGAGCGCAGGAGAGCATGAGAAAGGTGCATTACTCAACCCTTCTCCTTTAAAGCGCACATCCTGGAAAACAGCAAGAAAGGCAGAAGCGGCCAAACCTCCAAACAAAAAGCATGTGAAGAGTTTGACGCATCAGATCAGCAAACACCGCTCCTCTAGTGTGCAGGAGATGGAAGTCTTAAAAACATCAAAGCCTTTAAAGTACACATGAAATCAAAACTAACCATATGATTTTGTTAGCTCACATTGCTAGTTTTGTGGTGAATGATTCATCTGTGCAAGTGTGCATGTCATTAAGAAAAAATAAATCCTGTTTTCTGTTAAATTCTCAGATTAGGTCTGTCTGAGGTATTGGGCGTGGCTAACATACTTAACCACGCCCCTCCAACTGTCAGCTTTGACAATAAACAGAAATGGTGAGGAGGAGGAGTCTGTTAGGTCTAAAACCCTTTTACCCGATCTTTCTGAATGAGATGCCTACTTTACTACATCCAATCAGCTCGTAGTAGAAAAAACACAAGCCACGCCCACTGTTTTCTCATTTAATATTCTGTTTCTCTAGGAACTGCGTCACAATATGAAAGAAAAAAACCGGTTGCAGCTTCTGGTTCATGTGGACTTTAACAGCATCGATTTATGATGAGGTTTTTATAATTTCACAGTAATGTACATTCATTCATTCATTCTCTTTTCGGCTTAGTCCCTTTATTCACCAGGGGTCGCCACAGCGGAATGAACCGCCAACTTATCCAGCATATGTTTTTCGCAGCGGATGCCCTTCCAGCTGCAACCCAGTACTGGGAAACACCCATACACACTCATTCACACACACATACACTACGAACAATTTAGCTTACTCAATTCACCTATAGTGCATGTCTTTGGACTGTGGGGGAAACCGGAGCACTCGGAGGAAACCCACGCCAACACGGGGAGAACATGCAAACTCCACACAGAAATGCCAACTGACCCAGCCGAGGCTCGAACCAGCAACCTTCTTGCTGTAAGGCAGTCGTGCTACCCACTGCACAACTGTGACGCCACATTAATGTACATTGCATTATAATGGGTGATTCTATAATTTGGGAATAGCATTTATTTTTCAAAAACTTTAATGAAACCGTTTTGAGTAATAACACATTATATGAAAGTCATCTCTAAAAAAAAATGTTTGTATGTGTATTTAGGGACATTTTGTTTTGAAATTTGGGTAACCAAAATTGTCCGTAGTGTATGTGTGTGAATGAGAATGTATGGGTGTTTCCCAGCAATGGGTTGCAGCTGGAAGGGCATCCGCTGTGTAAAACATATGCTGGATAAGTTGGCGGTTCATTCCGCTGTGGCGACCCCTGATTAATAAAGGGACTAAGCCGAAAAGAAAATGAATGAATGAATTTTGTTTTGAAAATATTCACTTAAAGACCCCATCCCATGTAATCTACTCTGTCAAAACTATCTGTTAATTAACAGTTTCCGTATTTTGTGATTCACAAGTGTTTTCTGTTTATTTACGGTTATGAATTGCATTATGTGATGTTGATCTCTGCTCTGTTAAACTGTAGAGTTTAATTTTAACATCAAAAGTCGACAAAGTATAAGAAGTATAAGGCAATACTAACAGTTCAGTAGTTTTATATAATATAAATATAACATATAAGAAATAGGTTGGGTTACTTTATTTATACCCGAAGGTAGATTTGGTTTGCAGTCAAGAGTCCTCATTTCATAACAGTGCCACACACAAAAAAAAAAAAACTTGCATAGTGACAACACCAAATGGACATGAAGACATAAAACAGACATACAAAACACTCTCTTCCAAAAAATAAACATACAAATAAATAAATGAATAAAATAATAAAGAATAAGTATATACTCACTTTGTGTCCACCCCCAAAATAAATGTTTAAAACAATCTATAAAATGTCAAATATACAAGTCACAGAAATACCTCTGCTTTAGTCTATGAGCAGTGAGCAGTGTCACTAAAAATTGAATTTGTAATTCTCTTTAGCTGCCTGATGTACACAGCCTCCAGATTGTCTAGTGACACCCCAGTCAGCTTACTGGACCACTTAACTAAGATATAGGCAAATAAGTCTGTAAAATGACAGAAAATGTACTGGCAGTTTATTACAAGGTTTTTGTAGCGTAATATACAACATCAACCCAGACAATAAAGCACTTTAAACTATGACAAATGTTCATAAAAGTCACTTTTTGCAATCTTTCAAGGTTAAAGGTGGTTGGAATGATGAGATCAAGCTCCCATAATGCAATTCAAAAGCATAAATAAACGGGAGGAAACAAAAACATGAATCACAAAATGCAAGACTGCTAATTTACGCATATTTTTTTACAGTGCATGTTGGACTGTCTCCTCCTCCTGAAACATACATTCGGCTTCAATTATCATGAAATAATTGTCTAATTTTCATATTTGTGTGTTTACTAATCTTGGTTAAATAAAAATTTGCGTGAAATATCTATATTTGTATTTCTATATTATATTTGTAATTTCATTAATACAAAAATAATCTTTGAGTCTCTATATTTTGGTCAATTTTGTTACACCGGTTACAAAAAGTCAATCTTTAAAGCACTGACAGAAGCGTGTGAAAGCAGGGCTTAATTTGTGCCGGAACACCTCTGAAATCTGACCCGGCACCTCATTTTTTCGCAGGTTTTTGCATCTCTTTTATATACACTATGAACAGCAGCTACGCTAATTATTCTCTTTATTCTCTATTTCCACCTGGGGATACTCATCCCGAGGCCCCCAGAGACTATGCAGAGCCACTAATGCAATCCAAGACCTGTGAAGAGATGACCCCAAGGTTTCCATAATCCCGGACCAGGCCATATCCTGAGGAGCTGCTGTGGTGGTCATGGAGGAGTGGAGAGAAAAGGACTGATTCCTGTGAGACCCCAGTGGAAGACGAGTCTTTTCTGACGTCTAGCGTTCACCAGCCTCCGGCGCCTAGACTGCAGCTCT
>CAIGQV010016735.1:4381054-4394197 GCA_903798115.1 Danio jaintianensis
CACGAGTCCAACACTCTAACCACCAGGCCACGACTGCCCCCTTAAAAGCTCAGGGGAGAGCGCGAACGCAGTCCCCCACTACCAGAAATTATGCAGTCGAGATTCCCACATTTGGGGAATTCGCAGGGGTCAGCATGACCGGAGTGCAATGGCCAAACCTCGCCCTGGGTGAACCACCTTTCTGATCATGGTATCTCCCCTGCCAGGTGTAGCCATATATAATTGCAAACCAGCAATAATTAAACATAATTACTAGCTTGTTGTTCAGTTAACTTACACGACAAATCAAAGAAATAGTATGTGGCTTATCAAATTGTAAATAATGGTTAAAGTGCCTTTATGTTCAGTTAATCATGAATTATGTGTTTGCTCATGCTTAACTGATGCATAATTGTGAACAGGTTAATCATGATACACATGTTTAACTGAGCTTAACTAATGCATAATTCGGGACCCTTAAAAGGTTTAGTTAACCATTAATTACTAGTGCTTTTGTTTTTACCTAATGCTTAATTGTGAACAAATTAACCATTAATTAATGCTTAATTAATGCAATTTTTTGGACCCTTAATCAAAAGTGTTACCGAATGTTTTATTAAATCAAGGCACCTGCAAATACTTTTTTTAAACAAGTGTTTTTGAAAATGATACTGGTGCAAAGAACGTAAATTTGTAACATCAGCAAAGAAAAGCATGTTACTTGTGTAAAAATTGGACGGAAATTATTTTTAAGGAAAAACAAAAGTGTCTGAAGCTTTTATGCTGTATTATTAAATGTACACCACTCTAAATAATATCTTTGTGCACTACAGGAAATATTACAAGAAAATTTGCAATTTAATAGAAAAGTATTAATTTTCATAATGCTACTGTTAAAAACAACTGCTTATCAGTTACGGTTTTATATGTACAGTATAATTCATTCATTCATTCATTCATTTTCTTTTTGGTTTAGTCTCTTTATTAATCCGGGGTCGACACAGCGGAATGAACCGCCAACTTATCCAGCATATGTTTTACGCAGCGGATGCCCTTCCAGCTGCAACCCATCACTGGGAAACACCCATACACACTCATTCACAGACATACACTATGGCCAATTTAGCTTACCCAATTCACCTATAGCACATATCTTTGGACTGTGGGGGAAACCGGAGCACCCGGAGGAAACCCACGCCAAAACGGGGAGAACATGCAAATTCCACACAGAAGTGCAAACTGACCCAGCCGAGGCTGAACCAGCGACCTTCTTGCTGTGAGGTGACATTGCTACCCTCTGCGCCACCGCACCGCCTCTATTGAATAGATATTACTAAAATATCCACCGTCTGGATCAGTAATAATTAAAGTTAGGTATAGACTGTTGTAAGACTGCTTCATGGCAAATGTTACTATAAACTATTTTAAAAGGTGTTTGTAATGCACTAAAGTGAGCAGCTTTGTAAGAAAGCCTTCATGTGGAGATTTTCTTCTTTTACCTCGCTGTGCTGCTTTTTTAACAGCGATGAAAACAAGTTTAATTACAGCCGGGTCTCATTCAGCCTTCTGCGCTGCCATAAGAGGCAAACAAAGGCATTCTGTTCACCCAGCAGGACCCAAACACATAGAAACAGACAGACTCTTTGTTTGGAGGACAAAATTAACCCAATTTACACATCAAACCCTTCCCACAAACAAACAAAGCAAGACTCTTTCAGCCTTCACTACCAGTTCATGCTCTAGAATGAAAAGATGAAAATAAAAGAATGGATGACGGGCAGACTCCAAGTGTGATGTCACTGTTAGTGGGAGGAGCCTCATATAACTACCACTTATTTAAAAACACATGCAAAGTATGATTTCAGTCATTCCAAAACTAATATCAATTTGTCCAAGAGTTTTCTGAAGAATTTAAACCGTCTTTCTAACACTGTCTCACTTCAACTCGTAAAGTTTTGATTTAGTAGCTAATTCGTACGATGTCATTCCTACATTTTACTACAATTTGCTCATTCCCCAATGACGTTTAGGTTTAGGCATTTGGGTCACGCCTCCTTTAAAAAAACATTTTTGTACAAATTATTCATTTATTCATTTTCCTTCGGCTTAGTCTCTTTATTTATCAGGGGTCACCACAGCGGAATGAACCGTCAACTTATCCAGCATATGTTTTACGCAGCGGATGCCCTTCCAGCTGCAACCCATCACTGGGAAGCACCCATACACTCTCATTCACACACATACACTACGGACAATTTAGATTACCCAATTCACCTATAGCGCATGTCTTTGGACTTGTGGGGAAAACCGGAGCACCCGGAGGAAACCCACGCGAACACGGGGAGAACATGCAAACTCCACACAGAAATGCCAACTGACCCCACAGTTTAAACACATGCGCTATAGGTGAATTGGATGAACTAAATTGGCTGTAGTGTATGAGTGTAAATGAGTGAGTATGGATGTTTCCCAGTGCTGGGTTGCAGCTGGAAGGGCATCCGCTGCGTAAAACATATGCTGGAATAGTTGGCGGTTCATTCCGCTGTGGCGACCCTAGATTAATAAAGGGATTAAGCCAAAAAGAAAATGAATGAATGAATTTGTACTAACTTTTTAAAATTTTAAATAAGTTAACTAAATTAACTTACATTTCCTATTGAGATTGTGCTGGTATTTCACATCCTCTCATAATCACAACCAGTTATGTATGTGCTGACCTTCACTAACTACGTGATTTAGTTGTTGCGTAGAGTTTGTTTGTTCGCAGATAAATGTATAGCGCAGTTTCCTCCAGTCTGCTTCTCCCGTTCGTCTTGAAATGTTTCACTATAAACAGTCTTAATGGAGAACACTCTACTGACAAATGAGAGCTGTAAATTAAGTCAATTGCCCTTTGTGTGAGACAGAAAGAAGGAGAGTGTGAAACAGAGAGGGAATGTCTTGGCCTAATTTAATAGCACTAAACACATTAAAGCAAAGGTCAGATTCCTCATATTTAGTTTTTTTATAGAGCGGCTGAAGTCTGACTCGGTCGCTGATGTTTTCTCCTAAATGGTCCATCGAGGCGCTCAGGACTTCATTAGTGTAATTCAAAGCCCTTATTTGTTTGGTGGGTAATAAACGGACTCCTGGTTCTCCATCTCACAGTGGCTCTAGTCAATATCATAAGCTGTTAAATAAGCCATCGTTTTTATGCCCGTAATCCTCAGCACAATCGTCTGACTTCACTATCATTGTTTCTCCTAAGAAGATTTAGAATAATAGGCAGCAAATCTCCATTGTCAGAAATATATATATATATATAAACTATTCTTATTTAATAAAATGTCCCTCAAACAACAGGGGCATTAATGTAGCTGTTTCAAAAAGTGTCAATGTTTGTTGTAGTGCCTAGTGCCTTTACCATTTTTGTCAATTGAAGTGCTGTTTCAGATATAACTTTTTATGCAGTTTGTAGATGGCTGTGATTTTTAAACAATCAAACGATGCCCTTTCAGCTGCAACCCAGTATTGGTAAACACCCATACACACTCATTCACACACACACTCGTACACTACAGACAATTTAGCTTACCCAACTCACTTAAAGCGCATCTCTTTGGACTGTGAAGGAAACCGGAGCCCCTGGAAACTTGCCTTGCCTTATATAAACTTGCATAAAAAGGAGCGGAATCAACACAATTCTTGAGTTTGTTTGGGACAACTGAATTGTTTTATGTTCAAGGCACTTAAATTTGTAAAAACTAATAAGTTAACTCCATGTTGTCGCAACACAAATCAATTGTGTGGAACCCAGCATTTTTTACAGTGTAGAGACCAGTTAAAGAGTGCATTTTTGTTTGTTTGTTTATTTATTTTTGTATTTAGTATTAGGAGCTGTTTTGTATTGGATTCGATGCTTTTATAAACTTTAATAATGTGGAAAACTGCTGTGCTGCTTCATATTTAACTGATATAAGTGACCCTGGACCACAAAAATAAGGATCAATTTTTGGAAATATATAATCTGAATGCTGAATAATAAACATTCCATTGAATCCAAAAAACAAACAAACAAACAAAACCATAGGCTATAACTATCAGAATAAGCAATGTATATTACGCACAAAAATTTAGTTTTGAAAAGGTGAGAAATATACAACATGTGTTTATGGAACATGAAATAATTGAGGAACCCAACATATTTTTTACCTTGTAGTATATGATCAGCTTGTTAATCCCAGATATGATATGAGCTGTTGTTTTGTGGATGTGCAGACTGTGCTCTTGTCTTTGTCTGGATGAGTTCTGAATGTATGAATGCTGGAGCAGCTTCTTCACCTTCCTCTGAGCAAACATCTGCCTTCTGGAGATTCACACTTTGATGCCAAGCGAATGTCATCTCTAATTGCCTCCCGAATTCATCTCTACTTTCAGCCGTGTGGACATGAGGATCTGCTGCAGGCCAAGCCCAGATCAACATGAAGAAACCACAGTCAGTCAGAGCTGCAGAAAATGCATACACACACTAAAAACTGACGATTAACTAATGCTTTGTTACTGATAAATCGTGTTAGTAAAGACTTAACATGAATAACAGGCCTGTTTTGGAGAGTTCAAACCTCTGCTTAATTAACAATTAACACATTAATATATACTAAAGTAATGCTTAGCAGAAGTGTTGTTTACTGTTAATTCATGTTAACTAATTTATTAACTACATGGTGACACGGTGGCTCAGTGGTTAGCACTGTTGCCTCACAGCAAGAAGGTCGCTGGTTCGAGTCCCGGCTGGGTCATTTGGTGTTTCTGTGTGGAGTTTGCATGTTCTCCCCGTGTTGGCGTGGGTTTCCTCTGGATGCTCCGGTTTCCCCCACAGTCCAAAGACATGCGCTATAGGTGAATTGAATAAACTAAAAATGGCCGTAGTGTATGTGTGAGCATGTGAGTGTGTATGGGTGTTTCCCAGTGATGGGTTGCAGCTGAAAGGCCATCCGCTGTGTAAAACATATGCTGGATAAGTTGGCGGTTCATTCCGCTGTGGCGACCCCTGATGAATAAAGGGACTAAGCCAAAGGAAAATTAATAAAGGAATGAATTAACTAACATTACAATCTTATTTTAAAGTGTTACCATTTTTCTTTGTTGTACTCATGTTAATTAGCTTTTGTTTTAAAATCCCTATATAGTTTTCATTTGTTTTATTTATTTATTTATTTATTTTTACCTTATTATAATATATACACTTTAAGAAATATTTGGTTATTTAAACACAAATTGGGTAAAATATGGACAATCCCAAACATTGGGTTAAATTTGGTCCTATAAATTTAATTGAAAAAAAATGTAACCAGCAGGGGCGTCACGGTGGCACAGTAGGTAGCACGATCGCCTCACAGCAAGAAGATCGCTGGTTTGAGTCCCGGCTGGGTCAGTTGGCATTTCTGTGTGGAGTTTGCATGTTCTCCCCGTGTTGGCGTGGGTTTTCTCTGGGTGCTCCGGTTTCCCCCACAGTCCAAAGACGTACGCTATAGGTGAATTGAATAAACTAAATTGGCCGTGGTGTATGTGTGTGAATGCAAGTGTGTATGGGTGTTTCCCAGTGTTGGGCTGCAGCTGGAAGGGCATCCGCTGTGTAAAACATATGCTGGATAAGTTGGCGGTTCATTCCGCTGTGGCGACTCCTGATTAATAAAGGGACTAAGCCGAAAAGAAAATGAATGAATGTAACCGGCAGTTGAAATAATCCAGCATTTTTTAGAGTGTAATTAATATAAACTATATATGTTTTTTTAAATAACCAGAGAAACATTTCTGTGAAGTGTTGTGGGTGTGTGTGAGAGGTGATGTGTTTAGGCAAATGTATAATATTAAGCAAATTATTTCAAATACATAAAACGGTGCAATAATCCAGAAGCAGGCTAAATGCTCAGAAATTCTATGATGAAACTAGATTCAGAATTTAATATAATATTCCAAATGTCTGTCTGAAAATAATAAGACTGCATGAAATAATGTATTTTGCGACGAAATGCACTTGACTTTCTATTTTCAGAGTGGTGAATAAACTTGGAGCAATACAGAAATGATATTTCATCTCTTTCAGACTTCTCAAAGGTTACAGCATTTTTCATTAAACTGGATTTAAAAAGCAAAATAGCCACGTTGCGCTTTGACAGCTTGACAATTTGCTTGATGCGATATTATTGAGCTTTTGAAAAAGTCTGAATGTGCCAAAATCTCTTCATAGCCTCAATGACACAGATTCATTCAGCTAAAGCTAATTCACTAAAATCTCAGCTACTGTATGTGTAATAAGTATCATTTTAGCATTAAAGAGTAACTATTGTAGTTTTTATTTAAAGTTTGAATTAGTTTTTATATTTAGATTTTAATGTTTTAGAGATTTTTTAAATAAAAAATTGAACACAGGGATGCAGCAAATGTTACATTTTTTAATTTAAAAAGTCACTAAAACATCAGGCTATGAAGAGATTTTGGAATTTAGTGTGCAATTATTTAGCAATAGTATGCCCAATTTGCATACTATTCATCCTAAATAGGCTATTCAAAAATAAAATTAGGCCTATGTCCCAAATGTTGAAAAGAGTAGCCTATGCCAAAGGTTCCCGGATGGTGTACTATTTCCAGTAGAAATTCAAAGTGTAGAACCGTCTTCAATGGATTTATATAATTATTTTATTTGAATTTTTTTTTTTTTTTTCTTGTCTTTTGTTATTATTACCAGAAAAAAAATAAAATTCTTCTGCTAAATGTTATTGTTAAACAATATTTCAATAGAATAAAAAAAAAAAAACTAATAATAATAATAATAATACACGTCCATACCAAGCGGCAACCTCCCGTTCTCCCTCGTGAAGCCAATACGGAAGTAACTGCAATTCACCGACTCGCCTTTGGGGGCTGGCTCCATAAACTCCAAATGTTCACTGACTGCAATGCTAAACTGGACAATTTTACAGCTGATAAAAACATGTTTACAGCCTGGTAGAAAAGATGGTTTTGGTGGATATAGCTAATATTACCCTTCATGACAACTGTGAGGGGGGGATTTTTTTTATAACTCATCTGTTTCATTTATATTAAGTTTGCATAATTAAGGGCGTGGCCACTTGAGTGACAGCTAGGTCTCGCTGGTTGCCGTCACGTCACTTCAGCTGATTCCGGCTGATTAGCCAATGAACTTGGCATATACAGCGTATTTTTGTTTTGTTTTGTTTTGTTTTATATGGCTTTACACAGTGAATTGCCTTTTGGAATTATTTCCTAATATTTTCCAATTATCATATAATATGGCATGCTGTGTGCTCTTAATTGTGCTCACAAACCATTCAAGTTGCCTCCATTTCCCAGGTGAGTGAATTATATACGTGTATACCAAATCTATAAATGTATTTGTTTTATTTAAGATAATTTATCATTTATAATTTGCTTCAGAACTTGAATGCACTCCAGAATCTGACAGATTGATTAGCTGTAGGCTATAGAACAGTCGTCTGAAACGTTGTCGTACAGTGTTATGCCTGGATTTCATAAATAGCCTTGCATTTACTAACACAGACTATATTGGAAGTATTTGGTAGTATTTGAGTTTTCCTCCTGTAGAAAAACATCTTAAGAACAATGTTTAGTGGCTCAATGTATTACAACAGTGTTTTTAAAAGACTAAACACTTTATTGATATAGTACACAACCAAGCACATGTGGTCAGAACACAAATGAGTCGCAGGTAATGAAGTATTAAGCGTTTTTCCCAAAGCAAAACCTGTCTAAGCAAAATACTTGCAATCATCTATAGCTCCGCCTCTTTGCCCTTTTTTGGTATCCCTCCGGTCGGTGCAATAAAATGGCTACGGTTGGCCACGCCTACTTGTAGCTTCATTTGCGCTCTTCAGAAACCTATGGGTGACATCACGGATACTACGTCCATATCTTTTACAGTCTATGGTCCATACTCTAACCGCTAATCTTGCCCACAATACATTTCGCACTGGACGTGTATTCGATTACAACTACAAACTAAGGTATAAAAAAAAAAAAAAAAAAGTGTAAATAAACTACAAACATGGCGGACGTGCGAGACCAACCGTCAAGTACAGAGGCTTCGGTAAAGTTGTTTGAATGACTATTAATAATATTTAGCCAACTGGAAGATATTTAAATCACGTTTCCGTGTTATATTCCATCTGCAACAACAATGTGAACTTATATAAAGACGTGTTTGAGCATTAACTTCTGAATGCATAATTATCCAAAGACCTGAGGAGATTTCTCTGCATGAAAGACTCATAAATGGCAGATTAACCTGCTGCTGCTTCTCCAATAAGGTAAGTAATTAAATATGAAAGAAATGTGGATGATGCGTCGAGATGATTGGCAGAGCACATAGCTAAGCAACATAATGGTCAGTCAATGTGGAAGTATAAAAGTTTGCATACACTCCTGTTACACACAAGTATGTACTTTTCTTCACACATAGTAGTATAAGTATGCGAATTGGGATGCAGCAGATTTCTTTACTTTTGTGGGTCTTTTTTTAATTAACATTTAATTAGAAGTTTGTTGTTGTTTTTTTTCCATGTTATAAAAATTATATTATTATAATTTTAGCTTAATTACGTACAAAAACCCTGGTCCAAACCAGTGCTCATAATGCCCTGTATATTAAAGGAGTCCTGCACCTTTTGTCACCTGTCTCTTTAAAAGCATTTTAAAGATTCTGATTGGCTGTCAAAGTGTATCATAATTTTTCAGCCGATGAAGAAACCTATTTTCTATGTCATTACCATTATAGTCAGACTAGATGACATTTTTAAACTTTATAATTCTGTTGTCTTTATAATTAAAGCGATTTAAATCCTCTGTCAGTCTCATCCATCCTTCTTCACATAAACATTGCCCTCCTTTAAAGAAAATGCATTGGGTTTTCTCCTAAATCTGGTATTTGTTGGTGATTGTGTGTCCAGTGAGAGAAGATGCATGATTCTCCTTCTGTCTGTGAGTTTAATGTAATGCTCCATTAAAATGAGTGACGATGGTGGAGAATGAAAGGCTGGTCTTCAGATTCATTATCTCCGAGCGGTTTCTTCATGACTCTGATGACTGTAATGAACACACACACTGATAAACAGCAGGTTCAGGAGATCAGCTCATTTCCCCAATGCAGAAACATCCGAGCTGCTGCATGTGAAGAACACTTAAATATCACCGCTGGTTTTTATTTAGTTGACATTTTCACTGAACTTGTGACATTTATCGCAGCTGCCTTTGAAATCACTGAAGTTTTCTTTTCTTTTGAGTGCATGATGAATAGTCTCATGTTTTTAATGTGCCGGATTTCGTTTTTATTATAACTATTGTTATTTTATGTGCAGCCATTTTTAAAGCAAATAGATGCTGCACAGCCATTTAGACGTTCTGTGTATAAATGTACAAAGGAATTAAAAATAACACTTTGCCCCAAACACAATCTTTTTTTTTATGTATTTCTTTCATTTATTAAAAAAATATTCATTCATTCATTTTCTTTTCGGCTTAGTCCCTTTATTAATCTGGGGTCACCACAACTGAATGAACTGCTAACTTATCCAGCATATGTTTTTTTTACGCAGCAGATACCCTTCCAGCTGCAACCCATCACTGGGAAACACCCATACACTCCCATTCACACACATACACTACAGACAATTTAGCTTACCCAATTCACCTATAGCACATGTCTTTGGACTTGTGGGGGAAACTGGAGCCCTTGGAGGAAACCCATGCCAAAACGGGGAGAACATGCAAACTCCACACAGAAATGCCAACTGACCCAGCCGGGACTCGAACCAGCAGCCTTCTTGCTGTGAGGCAACAGCGCTACCCACTGCGCCGCCATGCTGCCCACTTTAAAAAATATTATAAATATATTCAGGGGTAAGAAGTAATAAATATTTGTATTATGCAATACCATAAAATATGCAATAAAGCTGCAATTAAGTATCTGTATTCTGTATTAAGTATACAGAATTTTTTTTTTTTAATAAAATATTAAATTGATAATAATTTGAACACACTTTCAAATGCTTGTCTATGTTGGTTTTCTCTTAGTATTTGGTAAGGGTTAATTTATTGTCTTATATAAATATAATAAATGTGTGTAAATCTTTCATACATGAAGTCATTTGTCACAATCAAACAGATTTTAATCTAATTCATTAATTATTATAACTCTAAATTAGATAATAATTCTTCTGGTTTGCAGTCCTTGATTAGCATTTCTCGCGGTGTTTGTACCTGGTCATGCATTGTTGGGGAAAGCTACTTTTGAAAGTAATGCATTACAATATTTAGATACTCACCAACAAATAACTAGTTGTGTTACTTAGTTACTTTTTATGGAATGTAATGCGCTACATTACCTTTTCATACCTGCCTGAGGCTTGATCTCTTTCAGAACTTGTAGGGTATTTTTCTTTCTTTTTTTTAATTAGAGGAGCTCTGCATTCAACGACACGCTATATAACCTACACCTTCATTTACCTTAAAAAAATAATAATAATCAAAAAAATTTGAATAATGTTATCCTGAGAACTTCTTGACGCTACACATGCCGTATATACAGATTAATGAAAGTTAAAAGCAATGTGTTTGTTACCTTTGTCTTATTAGTTCAGTAAAGTCACCGTCACTGTAAGGCTCTGCCATCTTGGTTTCTGTCTCTTCTCGCGGGGAGCTCATTCTCTCATTGAGTGTATTTCAAGGTGATTACACTCATTTAATTCAGAATTATTATATATTTTTTTAAAGTGAATTAATTAATCTAAAAAGTAACTCGTTACATTTTTAAAAAGGAAACTTAAATATTATTACTTAATTTTTTAAGTAATGCGTTACTTTACTCGTTATTTAGAAAAGTAATATTATTACATAACTCGCGTTACTTGTAATGCGTTACCCCCAACACTGCATCCATGTGTATTTTTAGTTGTTTATTTTATTATTATGCTTTTCTGTTGTTTCACTTTGATCTCTGCTCTGACAACTTTTGATTTTAAGAAGTTTAATGGTCACACTTTACAATAAGGTTTCATTAGTTAATGTTAATGCATTTACTAAAATTAACTAATGATGAACAATACAGCACTTATTAGTTCACCATTTCCTAATGCATTATTAAAATCCAAATTCTTGCTTGTTAACATTAGATAGTTAACGTTAACTCACGGTGCATTAACAATGACTGACCTTATTTCCACTAACTAATGTTAACAAACATGAATAAATACTATAATAAATGTATTGTTCATTGTTTGTTCATGTTAGTAAATGCATTAACTTATATAACCTCATTGTAAAGTATGACTATAGTCACTTTTACTGACATCTTTAGTTGATATGACATTGTCTGGGTTGGTCTTGTAAAGTATATATAAAAAAAAAAAACACTAACAGAAGAAGAATAAAAAAAACCTGTAAGGCTAGTACTTTTTAATGTACAATTTTCTATTTACATGAATTCTTTTATTATTTAAGTGTAAGAAACATGATCATGATTTTTATTTAATATTTAGATGATGTTTGGCATTTAAGAAAAGCCTACGTTAACTCAATAGAGCTCGGGAACGTCGTCACGGCGAGTTGCAGTCGGCCATGTTTGTGGACAAACTCAGGATTACTCAATTTAAACAGATGCAAATCACAACAGAAAAATGACTGAGTTTTCCAGTAAAAGTTTTATAGTCATATCTTTTGAAAAACATCTCATAAACACTCAGAATAAAATGGTTTGACATGTACCTTTATAAATGCTCTTTGTGTGCGTGAGGCTGATAATATGCATTCCATAACATTCTGTCTCCAAGGTGAAGTGTAACTTAGAGATGAGGCAAAAGAGTCAATTCCTTGACTCTCAATGGACCTAGTGCCGGAATCGACTCCAGGAGAGGAATCGGCTCCCAGAGTCGAGTCTGTAGGTGCGTTCGACTTCAACCACGGCTGCAGCCGGCAATCAATGAGTGATTCATTTATGTATTTATTGCAACAAGAGAGTTACAGATAAAACGGAATAGTCTCTACAAACTATTGTTTATTATCAACAAGGGAATTATTAATTAAATTAAAGTAGCATTTATAACAAAGAAAATTATAATGAGAGCAATAAGGGGGAAACGAAAGGGCACAAGAAAAAGTTTTTAAAAAATTATAATAAAATAAATAAGGTGTCTGTTAATAAAAATTTTTTTTTAAATTATTTTGGATAAAGAAAGCATTCACTGGACATTCCCAAAATAAGTGAGCTATACTTTCAGTGGAAATTTCACAGAAAAAGCAAGATATATCAATATTACTTTTAAATCTCTGTATAAACGGCTTGATAGGATAAAATTATTTTATAAATATATAAATTATTTTATAACTATTTCATAGAATAATTATTTATTTCAATTTGTTAAGACAACGCTATGGAGGTGGCACGATCAATGATGACTATTATAAGTCTGTTAAACGTATTTGAGTTGATATTTGGTTATTCACTAAAAATATATCATTTAAATCGTATATGGAGCTGTATACAGTAAAGCGTCTGTATGAAAATGGTCGAAAATAAACCTATGCAAACCATCTAGCCTTTTTAAACAAATTATTTAACAAAAAAGATGATTAGGCCTACTGCAGTAAAATATTTGAAGTCTTTTAATAAGTATGATGTGTACAAGATAGAGATGGCATAAAAAGTTAATTATTTGTTTGGAAGTTTGTGTGACGGAAGTTGTCCAATAATAAACCCGAAACACCGGTGGTTGTTGTCATGCGGTGAACTCAGCCAATCGTGTAATAAACCTTGTGCTAACCATCGGCAACAGCGACGCATGAAATTTCGATTTTAGAAACCGTTTCTATTTCTGCGATGTCGCGGCAGAACAAATGAAAGTCTGAACTGTGACTCAGTGCAAACCAACAACAGTAGTCACTGAAAAGCCCATTAATAATGTTATAGAGTTTTAATAGGCATTATTTAGTTTAAAAGTCTTTACCATTTCATTGGGAGTGATGTGGCTTGTATTTAAATGTTTTGGTCATGTCACGCCTCACGTTTGGTGAATACAGACAAATAGCTTGTTAGGGCATGGGGTGAGGCACTTGACCAATCAGAGCACACAGCTGCCTCCTGACCAATCAGAG
>CAIGQV010016735.1:4399197-4423598 GCA_903798115.1 Danio jaintianensis
AAAAGCGCTATAGAAATAAAGATGAATTGAATTGAATTGAATAAATATTCACTAAACAAAACAAAAATTAACCAGATGACATGAATATCTCTATTTGGAAAGAATTAGTAATTTTAGACTGAATGGGATGATTCTGTGGAGAAGTGCATCTGCATAAAATATAATAAACTATCTACAAGCATAGATCAATACAATAAAAAAATACAATTGAAATAATGGTATATCGTTTTACGAGTCGAATGCTGTGTTCACACCAGACGCGGAACGTGCGAATAAATCGCACGTAAATAAACACGTGAACATTTTAGTTTACTCGCTTCATTCGTGTGTCAAAATCACTTCACCG
Organism: Danio jaintianensis; assembly: GCA_903798115.1. Lineage (NCBI taxonomy): Eukaryota > Metazoa > Chordata > Actinopteri > Cypriniformes > Danionidae > Danio > Danio jaintianensis. The sequence continues at coordinate 4,399,544 of CAIGQV010016735.1, forward strand.
TAGACGTGTATTCGCGTCATGGGCGGGGCTTCTGTCTGCCCTGTGACTCTAGCTTCGTTGCTAAATGGCTAAGATGGATTTTATTGAGAGAATAGCTGTGTTTATGTGCTTTAGGAAGACTGAAAAACAGCATCGATTCGTTTGAAGCCGTGCCTGAGTCCACTAGATCCATTCTGAGGTGCACCTAGCTCTGTGAGTTCATAAACTCCTCCAGAAACTATATCTGGATGATGGAAGCTTTCAGCGGTGCTTCCGACTGAGCCGAGCCCAGTTTGATGAACTGTTGTCCGGTGTCGGCAAAAGGATTTACCCTCGGGACACCAACAACAGGCGCTACGTCATAATCACGCCCCTACAAAACAAAGCTCATGATTGGTTAACGCGGCGTGAATGTCTGCTGAAGTTCAGATTTTCGAACTCGAGCAATTCGCGCATTAAGCACGTCAAACGTGCAAAACGCTCAATTCGTGCCGCACCATTCGCGCTGCGCCATTCGCGCGAATAGTGCCACAGGATGTCTATTCGCACCTTTGCATTGACTTAACATGTAAATCACTCGCGCTTGATGCTTCATCCGTGTCTGGTGTGAACCTGGTGTGTACCTTAAGAGAATTCAGGTACAGTAATTCAAGAATAAAAATAATCATTATTAAAGTTATAAACAGTACAATTTCTTATGCTTAAATGCTTTTAAAATCATTATACAGTCACAGGCCTCAAAAACACATGGAAATGAAAAATAGTCATCCAGGCTTAACATTGCATTTCCTGCGATGTAACTATTGCGAATAATCACATTGCGATATTGATGCTGAAAAACTATATTGTGCATGTCTAAATACCTATTATTCCACCATTCCTAAAGATTCTTGTTTTGGGTGTTTACACAGAAAGAATAACCGTGGCATAAAAACAAATTCTTTGAAACAGGTTTTGAAACTTAAGAGTGGAAAATGGAAAATAGAAAAAATGAAAATTGAATTTAAAATAATACAAAAACTGCAACAGTATTTCAGCAAACTAGTTGAATCTGACGTACAAAAAAAGGAAATATTATTTAACAAATCTAATAAAAATGATAAAAACACAAATTACTACGATATAAACAATTTTTATGAAAGGCAAATACAAATATGAAAAAGAAAATATAAAACCTGAAGTTTATAAATAAATGAAGACTTAGTATTGATCCACCAAAATAAAATAAAAAACATTACAAACACTTAAAAAAAGCAGTGAGCATTAATAAATATGAGAAAACCAATAAGGAAATACTAAAAGATCACCTTCAACTAAAATAAAAAAGGAAAACCTATTAAATTGAATTCCAAATTTACATAAAGAACTAGTATTTATTACTTCAAATTAATTGCGTTTCGTTTAAGTCGATGTACTAAAAATGAAAGCTGACAAACAACACATTATTGAAATATTATTGGTGAAAAAAAAAATTTCACCAAAAATCCATCAAGGTGACCCGCAACATCACCACAACATCAATTGGGGAAAGGTTTGTTTTATTTTCGCACATTCAGACTTTCTTCTTAATAATATAATTTTAGAAAAGTATTGTTTGCAAACTCTAAATAGGGAAATCACGTTATCAGCCATCAGCTATCAAAGTACAACATTGTTTACAGTCTATTAAATAGTGCTGTTTTGAAGTAACACTTACATGCGATTTCAGACCCAATACTCAATGTAGCTGTAAACAATAGCAAAGTCCCTTTATATCCTATAGTCTTTGGCAATAGTCATATATACTTGTCACAAGTTGTCATTGTTCAAAATTTAATGAATGCGCAAATATAAAACCAACTTTATCTCAATACAACATCACTCATCCTGCACAACAAACAAACACAGACCCTGCTCTCATAACAACCGCCCAAAAATAGCAATACATTATTGAAATATTAATTGAAATTAAAATGACAACATAAATTCTAAAGGTTTTGATAAACTGTGCTCATATATAACTCAGTAAACACAGACTCTGGATTAGTGCAGAATCCCCTAATGGACATGTCAGAGATTCACTATTACCTCAGAGCCAAAAACCCAACAGCGCTCAAATTCACACCTGAGTGAGGAATAGCAGCGGTAAAATCACCATCATTCATCAAATCATTATTTTGGCTGATAATAAACAAAAACTGCAACAATATTTTAGCAAACAAGTTGACCCTGACGTACACAATTTTTTAAAATATTACTTAAATCTTAAAGCAATAGTCCAGAGATCTGGTCCCCGCGTCAGGTCAGGGTGAAACGCGCATGCGGCGGCGGAGGCGCACTCTAAACTCACACGGGAGAAAACTGCACTAGAATGACATGAAGGCGAGCAGCCTAATTCATTTCATGTTTTGGTTAACTAATTCTTTAAATACAACTCTTTTGAGCTCTAAAGGGAGAAAACGCTAAAGAAATTTGCTGTTAAATTAATTTTAGCAGACACGCAACTGCCAGTCATTTTCTCATTAGTTTTTTAGTAGGGGATTAATATTAGAGTACCCTATTAAAAATGTTTAGTTGGACACTGCACAGTCCTACAGTAGTCTACACTATAATTAATATTATTATTTATTATTATTCATTATTATTATTAAAACGAAGCTATAAAATTGACAAAACGCAAAACCCTTTTTAATGTTTGCTTTCATTTTGACATGGCTAAAGCGCAGTTTTACAGTTGTGAAAAGAAACATTCCATTATGCAGCAGCATTCTCAAGATAGGACACTTAATAAATGCCTTTTGAGTTTAAAGATGATCGGCCTGCGAAGTCAAGTTTACAGTGTTATAAATGAAATGGGTATATAGTGCATTGAGTAAGTGGATTTGCCGCGGATCAACCTCTCACATGCGCTGCAGGTAGGCTGAATGATAATCTAGGGTAGACATGCTTTCTGTTTTGCTACACTAATGCCCGAACATGTAACTAAGTAACACATTTAGCTACTATTTTTTTTTAATGACATTGAATTGTAACATTTTACTTTTTTCTAACACTGATTGGGTAATGAAGCGTGATGACTCGGTTATGATTTATTTACCAGCAATGGGAACTGAAAGTGGGTTAGCTTGCATGTGTGGGCATAGTTTGACTTCTTTACCTAAAACTTTAAACATTCACGTTGTTTGAAATAAAACGGAAATAAATAAGGAGAATAACATAATTTAAACCTCTCGTCTGGCGGTGAAGCCATGCTTCGTCTGCATTAATAAACGGTATCGTTGCATTACCTTCATTGATAAAATCAGTAATAGCGAAACTGTGCATATTATTATTATTACTACTATAAAAAGTATATTACTGGACTAAGTCAGTATAACTTAAGCAGTAATGCAAAGTAATAAATAAGTGAATAAATAGCCTAAATGAAAGGAACAAGAGGGACCAAAATCGTCAATGTCTTCCATTTATCACTTTTTCTTTTTTTATCTGGCCATTTTTGAAAAGGCCTCTGCAATACATGGCTGACTAGCTGCGCGTTTGCGTTCAGAAGACAGGAGTTGATTATACGTGGCTGGGTGACATGACCGGAGATGGCTGTGGAGATTCGACGTGTTTGCCCATTTAACACTTTTTTTTTTTTTTTTTTACAAACTCTACAAATAACTTCTTTTATTTATTGGTTCACCTTTCTCGTTCAGCACGAATCCAAAATGTTCCCAGATTGGTGATGTAACATTTGGTTTTCCAACGAGATTCATGGCTGAACTTGAACTTGCTGAATCGCGCCTAACGTTATATTCTAACAGAAATGCAATACTTTGCAACATAACGGAAATTTCAGTGCGTGATGTCACGTACTTCCGCCGGTGGCATGGACAACCGCGGTGGCAAATGACCACCGCGATGACACGGTTGTCTCGATGACCATCACAGCCCTAAATAAACCATTACAGAAACAACTCTACACACCACAGAGAAAATAACATGACTAACTTCAACTAATAATCCATTTTTTAGCCAAGTTGAAGAGGTCAAGAGATCAAAGATTCAAACTTCTGGAGTCCACTGAGAACTGATTCTTTTTTGGAATCAAATCCCTAACTTGATAGTCACTGAATATGAATACTCTGAATCAAGCACCAATTCTTTTTTTGGAACCAACTGCCGAACTGATAATCAAAAAACTATCAATAATGAAATAACTGCAAGTTATCATTACTTTCAGCAATTTTTATTTAAAAGCAATGCCGATGTTTCACTGTCTGGATGACGACGATTTAAAACGACTGACTGCATCACAAAAACTCTTTAAAGCAGTCTAAACAAACTGTAGTGTAACAGTTTCTCTTTTACGCTAAACATTAAGCACATTCAATTACGAAGCTTTTGTTTTTACGGGCAAAACTTTTCTCCATTCAAACTGGGCTACAGGTTAGCATCACTGCTAAGTTGATCAATACAAACAAACATACCTTTTGTATGCTGCTTTACGGATGGGTTTCAAACTCCTGGTGTGATTTTGTGGATTCAGATGTGTCCAGATTCAGTAAATGGCGTGAAACCCATCGAGTGTTTGGTGCGTTTGTTTGTTTGTTGTTATTGGCATAGACCACAGCAAACTTGCAAACTGGGAAAATGGCTGACGTGTGTGTTTATACTCCCAGAATCCACAGCCTGCCCCTCCCCCGCGCGCTGACGTCACTATACCCGCCCTCCACAACCAGAACACACCTTTATTTTAGTTGAAGACAAATGCATTTACCTAAAATGTAGTAATAAAAATAGAAGAATTGTGTTTCAGTCAAAGAAAAGAATCACTCCAAGGAGAACATTTATTTGGAATTCTCTAATAGATAGAATTAATTGGAAAAAACAATTACAATTACAAATTCTGTGTTCCCAACAAAGCACTTAAAAGTGTTACACAACATCTGAGTTGCCAGAAAGGCGCCTTCAAATAAAATGTATTATTATTATTATTATCTACCCCACAAATGAGATTGTATCTAAATTTGGTAATCCTAAATTATGAGCATGAGAATTTATAAGCAATTTTGCTATATTTTCTTTGTGACTTAAATTGTTTAACTACTACAACACAAAATGTTTATAGTAAAAAAAAAAAGTGTAAAAACTGTGAAATTTTATAAGGACTTTGTAAATATTATTTAATTTGATAATTTTGCCTTTGTACCTTGTTTTTTTATTATTATTTTATTAGTTATAAAAGTTTTATTTAAATTTCTTATTTTCTTTGTTTATTATTGTACTTTATGTCATCCAATGTTATGGTTATTAAAATGATTGTATTGCTGAAATCCAATAAAATAAAAACAAATAAAAATAAAAGAAACAAAAAAACACACGCTTATGGAGATTAAGTTTCATATTCATAAGAGTAAATTTTCCAACAAAAAAAACTGTTTTACTTTGTTTTATAAGGAACTGAAAAATTACTTCTGTACTATTCAAAATAGTACTAATAGAAAGTCCATTAAACTGTCTTTGACTCTATTTGACTGAGCTCTATTTTCAAAATGTTTGTTTAATGTAAAGGTCCTGCTTATTTATAATTGTAAGAATTTTATTTAATTATTTATACTCTTGCTTTTTTGTGTGTTTGTTTTGTTTCTTTTTTTTTTTTTACTGTAATTATGATTTACCTTCTATCACCCTGGTATTATATGCAGAAGGACTTTTTTTCAGTAACCTGGGTCAAGCGCTTCTGGTGAACTGTATACGTTACAAAATCGTCGCGTTTAAAGTCTGTTTTCTTTAAAAATCAGTGATCTTCACTGCCTGATAGATATACGATATAAAGGGAGTCTCAGATTGTACAAGAAGCACTGCATTAAGTTACATTTTCCCGCGCCATGTCTTTAAAATATCATTCATTTCTTTCTTTTCGGCTTAGTCCCTTTATTAATCTGGGGTCGCCACAGCGGGATGAACCGCCAACTTATCCAGCATATGTTTTACGCAGCGGATGCCCTTCCAGCTGCAACCCATCACTGGGAAACATTCATACACACTCATTCACACACATACACTACGGACAATTTTAGCTTACCCAATTCACCTATACCGCATGTCTTTGGACTTGTGGGGGAAACCGGAGCACCCGGAGGAAACCCACGCGAACACGGGGAGAACATGCAAACTCCACACAGAAATGCCAACTGACCCAGCCGAGGCTCGAACCAGCGACCTTCTTGCTGTGAGGCGAACGTGCTACCCACTGCGCCACCGCGTCGCCCCGTCTTTAAAATATGAACATTTATTTTACTCCAGTAATGCCGCTGCGCTCGCCTGCTGATCCTAACGGGCGCGTACGTGTGGCTTTTCATCTCATTTTGTGCTTGAACAACTAAATGAATGCTGAAGTCTATTAAACTGATTGTATTTTAATTACATTACAACATCTATGATGTAAAAGGAACCGTATGATATTGAAAATAGTCACATTTATCACAATTTTATCATTGGCTGAAAAACACTAGCTGTGCATATAATCGCAATAGCATTATATAAAACGCAGTATACTGTATGTTTAATCCTATTTTGAGGGAACATAATTGGAGTCGATTAAAAAAACACGCAAGCGAACACCCCTAGAGTTCCTGGAGAAGCCGAGCACAGACGCAGAGGGGGCGGATCCGGAGCGGATCAAATAAATGAACGCGTTTATCCGTAACTGACAGGGCATCAACGAGCTGCCGCAAGAAAACATCTCCATATATGATTTTCTTCATTACCTGTAGTACGAGCACTTACAGTTTATTGCTGATGAGTGTATATATGATACAAAAAATCAATAGAGATCAATGGGAATCGGAATGCATTGCGTTGCTTACGACATATTCCCGAGCTCTATAATATATATATTTTTGACTACTTCTACAAATATACCTGTGCTGTGCAACTAATGACTTGGTTTGTGGTCCAAGTGACAAATAATCATTCAAAAGTGCAATAAAAAAAAGAATATATATTTTTATTCATCAAGGACATTGTTTTAAATTTGTGAAATAATACAAAGTGCCTTTAAAATTGCGTGAATATTAATCTGCACAGATTTTCTTAAATGTAATTTAAATGTTTTAAAGCAAATGAGAAATGGGTAACACTTCAAAATAATGGTCTGTTAGTTAATGTATTTACTAACACGAACAAACAATTAGTAATACAGTTGTTACTGTTTTTACTCATCTTTGTTAATGTTATTTAAGTGAAATAACATAATGTTAGTTCATGTTAACGCACAGTGCATTAACTAATGTTAACAAGCACAACTTTGGATTTTAGTAATGTATTAGTAAATGTTGAACTATGATTAATAAATGCTTTACAAGATTAGTCATACTTAGTTAATTTTAGTACATTAACTAATGGACCAATATTCTAAAGTGTTACTGTGAAATGTTCTATATAAATACCCTGCAGTTTGATGAAAATATTTACATATGTCATATGCACTGTAGCCTCACAGCAAGAAGGTTGCTGGTTCGAGTCCTGGCTGGGCCAGTTGGCATTTCTGTGTGGAGTTTGCATGTTCTCCCCGTGTTGGCGTGGGTTTCCTCCGGGTGCTCCGTTTTCCCCCACAGTCCAAAGACACGTGCTATAGGTGAATTGAATAAACTAAATTGGTTGTAGTGTATGTGTGAATGTGAGACTGTATGGGTGTTTCCCAGTGCTGGGTTGCAGATGGAAGGGCATCCGCTGTGTAAAACATACTGGATAAGTTGGCGGTTCATTCCACTGTGGCGACCCCTGGTGAATAAAGGGACTAAGCTGAAGGAAAATTAATGAATGTGCATTTCATATAGTCAAACCAATGTTTGTGTGTGGTAAATGACACATTTAGTGGCGTCGCTCCCTGAACAGCGAGACTCCTTTGAGCGCCGTCAGAGGTCTTGTTGGAGAAAGAAACGCAGAAAACGGCACTCAGCATGAAACCCCAGAGAGAAACTGCTGCGTTCGCCTTTAAACATCTCTAAAAATACATCTGCCAGCACACTGAAGATGTAAAGATTCAGATGTTTACACGACAGCCATTCTCCTCCTCTTCTGTGCACTGGATGGTTTAATATTGGCTGCTCTTTGATAGAAATTCTGAAACGTTTTAGTTTAGCTGTTTATTTTTACTGACGTTGAACTGTGGCGAATATGTTTGGTGTTGAGTTAATGAATTTATATCTGTGTGAAATGCTAAATGTAGTTTGATAGTAGTATAAAGACAGGATTGGTGTAATAAGGATGCACATGACATACATTAGAGCTTCCAGGTAGAACATGACAGCATCAAATGTGTTTTTCTGAGAGACAAATGTTGATTCTTTCATGATCAACCAATCAAATTACACTTAAAAAATAATAATAGTAAAAAAGCTTAATATGTAATTCAGAGCAACTGAAGGACATTTCAGATATTTTGATATGCTTATGGGATTAAAGATCTGAAAGGAATACATCATGAAAGGTTATGCTACCCAAATATATTTTCAACAAATTTTGATTTGGTAGAGAAGCTCTGAAGGTCATGAGTCAGATAAAAAATATTATTAAACTGTCCAACTTACTGAATTTTGTAAGATATTTTTTATACAAAGAACACATTTACACGATTACAGTATAGGCTAGCCTACTACACCCAATTCTTTATATTTGCATTCATGTACACAATTCATTTACAGAAGTCAAATGCAATTTGTTAAATGTATGTAGTTTGTAATTAATTCTTTTTTTTATAAATTGGTTTATGCGTTTCAGTTCAAACAATGGTATAAAATGTGATATTTTCATTTAGTAATTGTTTGTAAATTACACAAATAATGTCATATTAACATAACTTATTAACTTAAATAAGACATTTTGAAATTTACTTTAATATTTTAATGTACTCTAATAATAATCTAATTGAATGAATGTATTAATGTATATAATTTTTTTTGGAGCTTTAGCGCCACCAGTTGGACAGGAATGCATTTGGTTACATTTTAATTTAAGGTGTCCTTGTAATTATAAATACATGCAACCAACCCTAAACCTAACCTGCTTTAAAACCCTAACCATACAGTAACTAGATGTAGTAAAGTATAGTACAGTAATACACAGTTGCAATAAGAATTATTAAACCCCTGAATTATTAGCCCCCCCTGTTTATTTTTTTCCCCAATTTCTGTTTAACGGAGAGAAGATTTTTTCAACACATTTCTGAACATAATAGTTTTAATAATTCATTTCTAATAACTGATTTCTTATATCTCTGCCATGATGACAGTAAATCAAATTTTACTAGATATTTTTCAAGACACTTCTATACAGCTTAAAGTGACATTTAAAGGCTTAACTAGATTAATTAGGTTAACTAGGCAGGATAGGGTAATTAGGCAAGTTATTGTATAACAGTGGTTTGTTCTGTAGACTATCGAAAAAAAATATTGCTTAAAGGGGCTAATAATTTTGACCTTAAAATGATTTTTAAAAAATTCAAAACTGCTTTTATTCTAGCCGAAATAAAACAAATAAGACTTTCTCCAGAAGAAAAAACATTATCGGACATACTGTGAAAATTTCCTTGCTCTGTTAAACATCATTTGGGAAATATTTAAAAAAGAACAAAAAAAATCAAAGGGGGTTTAATAATTCTGATGTCAACTGTGTATATACATATATATACACACACACGCATATATATATATATATATATATATATATATATATATATATATATATATTACACCTCTGTAGTTAAATGTATGCAATATATTACAGCATAACAAAAACATTTTTAACTAAAGTGTAAAAGTGAAGAAGATGGCGAGTCACCAGAAGTTACACAAAAATGACAAATTTATATTTTTACAAAACTCATAACTAAATAAACACACACGCACGCATGCACGCACGCACGCACGCACGCACACACACACACACACACACAAACAAAAGAAATTTACATATTTAAATTTAAAGTCAGTGAAAACATTTATGTGTGACCAACTTTGAACTTGTACAGTGTTTTTGCTCATAAAGAAAACATTTACACTATAATTATTTCATAATACAGTTGAATTCACCATTATTTTTACACAAGCTTGTTATTTCACACCTAATAACAATAATTCACATTTGCACAAAACCCTGTACCTAAATGCTCAATGTAAGCACGATGTGTAATTGGCATAAATCAAGCAAATGAAACAGACTCGGTCTCCCAGTGGAGAAACACACAGAGACTGACTGGAGATCATACTGTACTGTTAAAGGCTGTCTGTGGCTTGTCAAGCCGCCACTAATTAAAGCTGCTCACACGAAAACTGTATTCAGATAAGAAGTTCAGTGTTAAAAAGAGACTATTATCTCCGCAGTCCTGTCTAGGTTTCTGGATCCGCTGGGGATTGTTGAAGATACGAGGTGAAGAACAGACAACAGAAATAAAACTCTCCATTGTTCATCTATCTAGGTCTCGCTAATAACACCTGCAGGTTTTCTTCTACACGCATCAAGTCTTTCTGTTGTATCGTGTTTGCTTGAATATATAGAAGAAAAAAAAAGTGTGGCACAAAGTCATAGATGGGACTTTATTAGCTCAGTGTTTTTATTTATGAAAGAATAGAAACTTTCTAAAGAAGTTAGAAACACGCAGTGATAAGTTTGGAGCAAAAGTGTGTCATAAACTGAATGTTGAACAAAAGGAAGTCTTAAGAATATGTTGTTTTGTTTTCTTGAATGTCTTATGTCATTGAACAGTTTTCCATTTTTTTCCTGCAACAATCAAAATCAAAGTAATGGAGATGTAAGTTTTGTCATTTTCTGTCCTTCAAGCAAGTGTACGCTGTATTGTTTCTAGTCCAAATATCTAAACAAATTATTAAATCAAGAAGCATTTTCTACACAAGCAAAAAAATACTGTCTTGTTTTAAGAATATGCCAAAATTAAGTAAGTTTTTCCTTAAAACAAGCTCAATAATTTGCCAAAGGGGTCAGCAAAATAATGTAGTTTTTCCTTTTGACATAAGATTATTTTGCTTACCCCATTGGCTGATTATTTTGCTTGTTTAAGATTATTTAAACTAACTTAGTTTTTGCATATTTATTAAAACAAAACAATATGTTTTGCTTCTGGGTGGCGCGGTGGCACAGTGGGTAGCTCTATCGCCTCACAGCAAGAAGGTCGCTGGTTCGAGCTTCGGCTGGGTCAGTTGGCATTTCTGTGTGGAGTTTGCATGTTCTCCCCGTGTTCACGTGGGTTTCCTCCGGGTGCTCCGGTTTCCCCCACAGTATAAACACGTGCGCTATAGGTGAATTGGGTAAGCTAAAATTGTCTGTAGTGTATGTGTGTGAATGGGAGTTTCCCAGTGATGGGTTGCAGCTGGAAGTGCATCCGCTGCATAAAACATATGCTGGATAAATTGGCGGTTCATTCCGCTGTGGCGACCCCAGATTAATAAAGGGACTAAGCCGAAAAGAAAATGAATGAATGTTTTGCTTCTCTTGAAAATGTTTCTTGATTTAAGAATTTTTAGATAATTGGACTAATAAAATTTAAGTTAAAAAAAAGCATTATTTGTAGTGTATAGCCTGGTGCAATAGTGACGTAGTGAATTTTTAATTTATTTTAATTTGTTTTGTGATGAAAAAACTCATTCTAGGGATGATATGTTGAATTTCAGATCAGTAGAGGTTGGCATTACTCTATAAGGAGCTGTTTTATGCATAACATTTTTTCATAGCATTATTAAAGTATTCTTCTTAGCAATTTGTAACGTTACTTCAAAGCCCTGAAGTAATTAATCAATGTTCAGACGATAATCACGGTAACTAATCAACAATCTCTTGGTAGGAAAACAACACAGTGGGAATCAATGGCATGTAAATAGCCAATCAAATAGGCAGAGACGATCACAAATCAAAGCAGGTACAAAGCAATGGCTGCTCTTCAATACCTTAATTGATGTTCCTCATTTCCTCAGTCTGCCGTCTTTCAGCCGTGACCTGGAGATCGATCATCGTGAAAGACTTATCAATCTTCTAAGTGCAGCACCAAGAAAAAACAGAAGCTTGCAGAGCGAGGAGAATAAAAACACAAGAGGATCCAACGCAGTCAAAACTCCTGAAGAGCAGATAAATTCTGTCCACACTCACAGATACTGCACTCTAAAAATGCTGAGTTGGGTCAAACATGGACAAACCATTTTTTTTTTTTTCATTTGAAATTAAGTTACACATCTGTAATACATCAATGGATGGGTTTGTCTATGTTTGACACAATTTCTAGAGCATTTTTTGAGTGTACCGTTCAGAACTTCAAAGTCTGGATGGTGTTTTTTGGGGTACTTTTACTGATCAGAATTGACTTTTTTTTTAAAGGGGAGCTATTATGCAAAAATCTCTTTTATAACGGGTTTAACTCCATTGTTTGGCGATAGTCTGTGAATATAACCAGCTTCTAATGGTAAAAATGTATTAATTTTTATAATCACATTTCATAAAAACAGTCTGCAGAAACACTTTGATTGACATTCTCCCTTTGTATGTGTCATCAGAGGGGGAAAGCCCCGCCCATTAGTGATGGTCTCTCCCTCATTAGCATAGGGTGTTAGTCTTGTTTTTGAATCTGCCACTATGCTGACACATAGGTATTGGTAGCTCCGCCTTCTTTTGAAAAGAGCACTCATTTGAATTTAAAGCGACAGTCACCAAAATGGCACAATTAGGATCAAAATCTAAAAGGGGCAGTTTTTTTGTTGTAAACAGTTTCAAACATTTTTTATGGGATATTTTGAGCTGAAACTTCACATACACACTCTAGGGACATCAGAGACTTGTTTTACATCTTGTAAAAAGGGGCATAACAGGTCTCCTTTAAATCAAAGAATCTACAAATTGTGGAAAAAAACAAAAACAGTTGCACTTTCCCAAAAATGCAGTATTATATATGGCGACACGGTGGCGCAGCGGGTAGTGCTGTCGCCTCACAGCAAGAAGGTCGCTGGTTTGAGTCCTGGCTGGGTCAGTTGGCATTTCTGCGTGGAGTTTGCATGTTCTCCCCATGTTGGTGTGGGTTTCCTCCGGGTGCTCCGGTTTCCCCCACAAGTCCAAAGACTGTTTTATAATTTAACTAATTTATATTATCTCATAAGCAATTATATCATAAGCAGTAAGCAGCAAATCAGCATATTAGAAGGGTTTCTGAACAATCAAAAGAGTAGTGATGCTGAAAAATTATATTTGCATAACAGAAATAAATTCCATTTTAAAGTATATTTAGGAAATTAGGAAAAATACATAAAAAATTTTTTATTTTAAATTGTAATAATATTTCAATTAGTACTGTTTTCATTGTATTTTATTAATGAAAGTATTAACCTTGGAGAGCAAAAGAGACTCCAAACTTTAAAACGGTAGTCTGTACACTGTAAAAAATATCAGAAAATTAGCAGTTCTCCGTATTTTGTGATTCATGTTTTTATTTTTCACAGTTTATTTCTGCTTTTAAATTACATTATGGCTTGATCTTTCTTCCAACAACTTTTAACCTAGAAATGTTCAAAAAAGTGACTTTTATGAACATTTGTAATAGTTTAAAGTGATATATTGTCTGGGTTGGTGTTGTATATTACGCTACAAAAACCTTGTAATAAACTGCCAGTACATTTTCTGTTATTCTACAGACTTATTTCTCTATATTATTTCTTATACATTATTTTATTTCAAACTACTAAAATGTCAATAAAAGTCACTTTGTTAAACTGTAAAGTTGAATTTACAACATTAATAAAAAGTCGAAAGAGCAGAGATCGAGCTGCCAAAATGCCATTCACAACCGTAAACAAGCGAACCCCCACTTGTGAATTATAAAATACAGAAACTGTTAATTAACAGATATTTTTCCCAGTGTAGAATTACATTCAGTTTTGACAATAAAATCAATATTTCTTAAAATGCATCAATAATAGCAGTTCTGACATCCTGCAAAAGCTCATTTTGCTCTCCACAAAAGAAAGGTTTGCAAAGGCATGAAGGCGAGTAAACGTTCATATTTTTGGTTGAAAACCCTGAAGTATGTTAATAGAATTCTCTGGAACGAGCTTTTCGGTTGTGTGATAAAAGCGACTATTATGTTGTCTTATGAGGCCGTGCTGAACTGTGGTTATTTTTAAGACACTGAAACTCTAGCGAGTCTCCTGAATTAATCATCACGAATGTGCAGTTCTCTGGAGGCTTTTTCCAGTTTGTTCCGTCTTCAGTGGTTCATTTTGTTCTTTTGAATGCTTGATGAGTTTTCAAGGGCATCATCATGTTTCGAACTAATCAAAACGCAGGTCTTCGGGCCCTCAGTTAAACATGTAAACAACAGCTACAAAAAATAAAAAATAAAAATGATCAAACAAACCAGCTGGAATCTCGTTTAATTGAACAAAAAATACAAAAAATGAAAATGCAGCATCGTGTTTATCAAAATCAATAATGCTAACGGATTCAAACAGCTAGAAGGATGTATCAGAAAAAACAACAACGCTTCCCCAAGTCTTTCCCAAGAGAGTGTATTAATAGTACACATATTTCATATTTTCTCCTCTAAACTTAATGCGGTGTAATAGAAGAGAAGAAGCCGTGATATTGTTAATTCTTCTGGCTTTCTTTTTTTTTGGGGTGGTATTGAAATGTCTTTTCTGCTCCTTTTGTTTGTTTATTTGTTCAATATTTGGGGCTCGTGAGAGTTTAACACACTTCAGCTCATCTGCAATGCAAGTCAGCATGAAGACTCAGAGGAGGTGCTGCGTTTCCTTCATCAGAATATGCACTTTGTGTCATCACACTTTGAAAGATTCATTCACTCATTTTCCTTCAGCTTAGTCCCTTATTTATCAGGGGTCGCCACAGCGAAATGAACCACCAACTATTATAGCATATGTTTTACGCAGTGGATGCCCTTAGAGCCACAACCCATTACTGGGAAACACCCATACACACTCTCATGCACTGTGGCCAATTTACTATTCACCTATACCGCATGTCTGTGGACTGTGGGGTTAACTCGAGCACCCGGAGGAAACCCATGCCAACAAGGGGAGAATATGCAAACTCCACACAGAAATGCCAACTGACCCAGCCAGGACTCGAACCAGCGACCTTCTTGCTGTGAGGTGACAGTTCTAACCACTGAGGCACCGTGCCGCCCTACTTTGAAAGATGATATTTGTTAACTCAAAACAAAAGATCCATGTTTCATCTTCCACATCCAAAAATCCCATATCAAACAAATACTACAGTCATTTAGAGTAAATACAAGTGTTTTTGAACTCTACTATGGTAAAGTGTATTATACAGTATATTTTATAGTATTTACAACTCTTTGTTAATAAAGTGAACAGATAAACTGTAGTAAATACTGTAGTATACTTTACTACCGTAACCTGTGATGTATTGTTGTATATTTTATACAGTTGAAGTCAAAATTATTTGCCCTCCTGTGAAATATTTATTCTTTTTTGCAAATATTTCCCAAGTAATATTTAACAGACCAAGGACATTTCTTTTTTACAGTATTTCTTATATTGTTTTCTTCTGGTGAAAGTATCATTTCCTTTAGTTTGCCTAAAATAAAAGCAGTTTTACAAACAATTTAAGGTCAGTATTATTAGTCCCACCGACTAATTATCTTAACTTGTCTTTTTAAAAAAGTTTTAAAAATGTAAATATCTTTAAATTGCACTTTAAGCTAGTGTTTTACAAAATAACTAGTATAATATTATGTACTGCCCCCATGGCAAGAACAAAATAAATTAGTTATTAGAAATTAGTTAGAACATTAATTATTGTGAAAAGTGCTATATAAAACACTTGAATTGAACCGAATAAAAAAGTATTTCTCAGTAAAAAAACAGGACTATTTTGGGAGCTGTTTCTTTTTTTTTTTTCCCTGTAAGCACTTGAATACTTGTTAAACGTCACCCTGTCTGACAGGGCCAGCGTGTGCTTTTGTCACACTGGGCTTTTATTCGTATCAAATGCACAAGGGGCTGCGCAATGTCAGTAAACGAGTCATGATAGCACTTTATTGTGGTTGCCATTTTCTCCGTTTTTCACCTTTCATAGCGCCTGTCATCTTCAAAAGAGCATTGGTTTGTTTACATGTACAGAGCTTTGTATCGAGAACGGCTCAGGCGATGCAGGTTAATATTATACTCTGAGCACTGAAATCTGATGACTGTGATCATCACAAAGCACAAGTTTGCAATTTGCAAATTAACAAGAAATGTCCATTCAGGCACCTGAATATTTCCATCAAATACATCAGTGTACAAAATACCTTACAAGTTATTTATTGTTATAAATGCATCTTTGTGGACTAAATAAAACATTCATTCATTCATTTTCTTTTCGGCTTAGTCCCTCCATCAATCAGGGGTTGCCACAGCGTAACGAACCGCCAACTTATCCAGCATATGTTTTACACAGTGGATGCCTTTCCAGCTGCAACCCATCACTGGGAAACACCCATACACTCTTGCATTCACACACATACACTACGGACAATTTAGCTTATTCAATTCACCTATAGCACATGTCTTTGGACTGTGGGGGAAACCTGAGCACCCGGAGGAAACCAACGCCAACACAGAGAGACCATGTAAACTCCACACAGAAATGCCAACTGACCCAGCCGGGGCTCGAACCAGCGACCTTCTTGTTGTGAGGCAACAGCACTACCCACTGCGCCACCACGCCGCCAAAAATACAGTAATTTACAGTAATTAAAAAAAATTACATCCCCATGTTTTTTTTAACTGTTAAATTCCAGCAACCATAGCTGCCATTTTTTTTTACCATAAACTGTTTTTTTTTTTTTTTTTTACAGTTGGACAGAGTAAGACATTGGCTCTCACTCTCTCTTTTGCTCTATTGTTCTCTCTCTTAAGTGCTTAATAAATAAAGATACAAACCGTGAAAGCTTGCTACACATACAGGGTTTTTTTTTGTACTGTGAAACCAGGATGCCTGTTCACCCCATGTGTGTTAATTATAACACGTATAGTCCACAGTAAACTGTCGTCTTCACTTTCTCTTCGGCTTAGTCCCTTTATTAATCAGGGGTCGCCACAGCGGAATGAACCGCCAACTTATCCAGCATATGTTTTACGCAGCGGATGCCCTTCCAGCTGCAACCCAACACTGGGAAGCAACATGGGGAGAACATGCAAACTCCAAACAGAAATGCCAACTGACCTAGTCGGGGCTCGAACCAGTGACCTTCTTGCTGTGAGGCGATCGTGTTCACTGAAGCTAAGCAGGGCTGCGCCCGGTCAGTACCTGGATGGGAGACCCCATGGGAAAGCTAGGTTGATGCTGGAAGTGATGTTAGTCAGACCAGCAGGGGGCGCTCAACCTGCAGTCTGTGTGGGGCCTAACGCCCCAGTATATTGATGGGGACTCTATACTGCTCAGTCGGATGAGACGTTAAACCATGATCCTGACTCTCTGTGGTTGTCAAAAATCCCAGGATGTCCTTTGAAAAAGAGTAGGGGTTTAATCCTGGCATCCTGGTCAAATTTGCAGGATGGCTGGTGTGCGGCCTGGCGCAATATGGCTGCTGTCGTGTCATCCAGGTGGATGCTGTACACTGGAGATGTATGAGGAGATTCCCCCCAAAAATGAGTAAAGTGCTTTGAGTGTCCAGAAAAGCGCTATATAAATGTAAGGAATTATTATTACTATTATTATAAAAAAAAATTGTTAGTAAATCCAATTAAGTATTTTTTTCAGTGTGAAGTGAAAGTTCAGGAGGCAAAAGCTAAATGGTAAAACTTCTCAGAAGTCTCTTGTTTACACTTTGGCTTATTAAGAATCTTCATAACACATAAGTCCGTCACTCTTAGGTCTCTCTGGACCATCATTAATTCTCTGAGAGGTCATGCATTCATTATTAAACAGTGTTAACTTCTGTTTGAGTGCTGAACTGTTGATCTTCATATATAAAGTGATAAAGATGAAATGGCAAGCAAAAGGAGTTTATTCAAAACAGATTTTTATCAAGACAGCATGTGTCAATGTGTGTGAAATCCAAATCAAAGGCATGTTTCTTTGACCTTATGAAAATGCATCTTGTCTTTTTATCTGAAAATATTGTGACATGGTCTTCAGTCTGTAATTAATTGGAGTCAAAGGTGCTTTTAAAAAATATATATGCTCAAAGGCACTTAATTTAGCAATATTTTGTTTCAGAATAGAGTTGTCCAACGTGTGCTCCACAACACAACTAGTTTTTATATAGTAAAAAATATGATTACTGCACTTTTGTTTTTTTAAATTACTGAACAATATATGGACAGTAAAAATTACAGTATAGTGAGCCATTGTGAAATATAGAAGGAACATAGTGGAAGCCATGGGGAAAAAACAGTAAAGAAAAAAAAAAAGGCACAATATTCAAAGCAAGGCAAGTTTATTTACATAGCACATTTCATACACAATGGTAATTCAAAGTACTTTACATAAACAGGAATGAAAGAAACAATATAAGAAAATACAAATGATGAAAAGAATAAAACAATGATTAAAAACAGATAAAAACGGATTCAAATGTGTTAAAACAGGTTTTAAAGGAATGAAAAATAAAAGAAAGACATAATAGTGCGATCTGTGGGACGTAGCACAGTGCTCATTCAGTAAAGGCACAACTAAACAGATGTGTTTTCAGTCTTGATTTGAATGTACCTAATGTTGGAGCACATCTGATCATTTCTGGAAGCTGATTCCAGCAGCGGGGGGCACAGTAGCTGAAGGCGGATTCCCCCTGCTTTGACTGAACCCTTGGAATTTCTAGTTTATATGATCCTAAAGATCTGAGGGATCTGTTAGGTTTGTATTCAGTGAGCATATCTGTAATGTATTGAGGTCCTAGGCCATTTAGTGATTTATAGACAAGTAATAATACTTTAAAATCTATTCTGAATGTAACTGGGAGCCAGTGCAAAGACCTGAGGATAGGTGTGATGTGCTCTGATTTTCTGGTTATGGTCAGAATCCTGGCAGCAGCGTTCTGGATGAGCTACAACTGTCTGACTGTCTTTTTGGGAAGGCCAGTGAGGAGTCCATTACAGTAATCCACTCTGCTGGTGATAAAAGCATGAACAAGTTTCTCTAAGTCCTCACTGGAAACAAAGCATCTAATTCTTGCAATGTTTTTGGGATGATAGTATGCTGATTTAGTTACTGCTTTGACATGACTACTGAAACTCAGATCAGACTCCAGAATCACACCAAGATTCTTGACCTTGTTTTTTGTTGTTTGACCCCTAGAGCCAAGGTACACATTCAAAAATATTCAAAAAAGAATAAAAAAAAATACAATAAGATAAACAAGAAATATATATAAAATAAAGCATAAAATAAAAATAAGATACAAAAAGTTTAAGTAATTCAAAATGAAGTACTGACGTTACAGGGGAATTTGAAATAGGGCATAACAAGACAATGTTTTCCTAGGCTTAGTATTTCCTGAACCAGAGGGTGTTTTAAAATATTGTTGCAATTCTTTTATGAATACCTTAAAAAGAGATTTATTGAGGAGCTCTGTCACCCGGGAGGAGCTTGGAGTAGAGCCGCTGCTCCTCCACATCGAGAGAAGTCAGCTGAGGTGGCTCGGTCATCTGTTTCGGATGCCTCCTGGATGCCTACCTAGGGAGGTGTTCCAGGCATGTCCCACCGGGAGGAGGCCTCGGGGAAGACCCAGGACACGCTGGAGGAACTATGTCTCTCGGCTGGCCTGGGAACGCCTCGGGATCCCCCCGGAGGAGCTGGAGGAAGTGTCTGGGGAGAGGGAAGTCTAGGGTTCTCTCCTACGACTGCTGCCCCCGTGACCCGGCTCCGGAAAAGGGGTTAAAAAATGAATGAATAAATGAATTTGCACTTATGGATGTGATATTTTGCAAGTAAAAGTAAAAGATTGATAAAATAAAATGCTTTCTCAGTATTATTGTCTGTATCAATAAAACCAAATAACACATTCTCCCAAAACAGAAAAATTGGAGTATATAAACTCATGATTACTGTACATTGCACTGCATATGACAGGTTATATAACATCATTAAAGCCACTCTGATTAATTTGAGAGCCTCGTTAGAGAAGAGCTTTTTCTAAGCTTGTCTAATTCAGGAAAAAAAAAACACCTCATGCCAACAAACAAAATGTCAAAATGCTCTACAGATTGCCTAGTTTCAATCATGCAGATGTATAATTAAGCAGACAAACACATATTCATGCCTTTTCATTTAAATAAACACAGAAAACATAATAAGAATTTCAAAACATAATCACACTTTATTCCCATCCAATTAGTTTTAAAGTTTGACTTTACTTTTGTTGCTCTTTTTATGATGGTATTCTGTATCGAATGACATTTTACCAAAGGGAACAGGATGACAGATCTGTTTAACTTAAGGAATCTTTAGCGCATAAACATGACAGCCAACACTTTGTCAAGCGCTCAAATATAGAGATGAACATGTTTTAACGGGAGATGCGGATTCAACACGTCACAATATATGACAGATTAGATCTGCAGCTCATAATAAATCAACGCTCTATGCGGATCATCTGGCATAACAGGGGCACATGCTTGACAAATGAGATATGGGAACAATCACTTTGAAAAATGCCAGCCGCCCCCACGGGACCCGAGGTGCATTCGGCTTGGTTACTAAACTAAGAAAGCATCGCAAACTATCATTGCAGAACCAGATCTAGCCACTGTCCTAATAAATGCTTGGCCTTTAGCTCTACCCAGACAAATCACAAATATGAATTCAGATTTAACATCTGGATTTTGTACATGGGCTGCACGGTGGCGCAGTGGGTAGCACGTTCGCCTCACAGCAAGAAGGTCGCTGGTTCGAGCCTCGGCTGGGTCAGTTGGCGTTTCTGTGTGGAGTTTGCATGTTCTCCCCGTGTTCGCATGGTTTTCCTCCAGGTGCTCCGGTTTCCCCCACAAGTCCAAAGACATGCGCTATAGGTGAATTGGGTAAGCTAAATTGTCCGTAGTGTATGTGTGTGAAAGGGTGTGTATGGATGTTTCCCAGTGATGGGTTGCAGCTGGAAGTGCATCCGCTGCATAAAACATATGCTGGATAAGTTGCCAGTTCATTCCGCTGTGGCGACCCCAGATTAATAAAGGGACTAAGCCGAAAAGAAAATGAATGAATGAATTAATTTTGTACATTGTTTGACAAAACTTTGAGTTTTGGAATGTGAATTTTACAATTTATATTTCAATACTGGCACTCAACAACAATAAAATTGTAATAAAGAATGGGGATTTAGAGATAGGCGCTTTCAAAGTATGTAATTTTACTAAAGGCTTTCTGCCTAAACATTAAGAATTTCAAATGGTTCACCACAAACTGATATAAACCCAAGTGTCTACATGGATTTTACCTGATCTTGGATTAGTTTAAGAACATTTTTACATTATCCTAACCCTAAACAATTTTAATGATACATTTCTACAATAAAAATGAATAATAAAAGCCAACCATTAACCATTGATTAACTAAGGGGCGGCACGGTGGCTCAGTGGTTAGCACTGTCGCCTCACAGCAAGAAGGTCACTGGTTCCAGTCCCAGCTGGGCCAGTTGGCATTTCTGTGTGGAGTTTGCATGTTCTTCCTGTGCTTCCTCCTGGTGCTCCGATTTCCCCCACAGTCCAAAGACATGCGCTATAAGTGAATTGGGTAAACAAAATTGGCCTTAGAGTATGAGTGTGTGTGTGTGTGAGAATGTGAGAGTGTATGGGTGTTTCCCAGTACTGGGTTGCAGCTGGAAGGACATCCGCTGCATAAAACATATGACGGAATAGTTGGCGGTTCATTCCGCTGTGGCGACCCCTGATAAATAAGGGACTAAGCCGAAGGAAAATGAATGAATGAATGATTAACCAAGCTTTCTAGAGTTATAATTCAACATGTGTATTAAAATTATATGAAAAGGATACTATTTAGTTTGTTAAAGGGACAGTTTACCCCAAAAAATGAAAGTTCTGTAATCATTTACTCACTGTTCAATTGTTCCAATCCTGTTTGAGTTTCTCTCTTTTGGTTAAACATAAAAGGAGATATTTTGAAAAATGTTGAAAACCGGTATCCATTGGCTTCCATGGTATATTTTTTTCTTACTCTGGAAGTCAGTGGCTATTAGTTACCAATATTCTTTCATTTTCCTTTAATTAATTTTTATTGAATTAAAAATTTCCTTTAAGTCTTTAACTTGTTTAACAGAAAAATTAAACTGTTTCTGAATCAACAAAGGGCAAGTAAATGTATGTTTTTGTGTCTCTTAAAGGGACAGTTCACCCAAAAATTAAAAATCTGTCATCATTTACTCACCCTTTACTTGTTTCAAACCTTCATGAGTTTCCTCCTTCCTCCAAAGCAGATATTTGGAATAGAAATTTTGAATATATAAAGACATTTTGAAAAGAAAGTAAGCTGGAAACATGTATCCATTGACTTCAATAGTATTTGTTTTCCATACTATGAAAGTAAATAGTTACAGGTTTTCAGCATTCTTCAAAATAAATAAAACTCAAAACCCTGAACTGTTGAAGTAAAGAAATTTATTTTTATGTTATAAATAACAGCTAAATTTTACATTGGTTTTAACTATTAAAGCCATTAAAAAGCTACTTGGTCAGTATTGTTATTGCAGCTTAAGTTACATTATAAGCAGCTTGACAAGCTAGTTTCCAGCAGCAAGAATGAACAGGGGAAGAAAAAATAAAGTAACATTTGTACGAGAACGTGACATGATTTCCAATAGTCATTACAAAGCAACACTTGTGTGAACAACTTGGTCTGGTCAAGGAAAAACTATCCTCTGGTGTTGAACAGAAAACATCAAAGAGACCTGTAACACGAACAAAGAGCAGCCTGAAAGAAGAGAGAGTGTGTGCATGTGTGTGTGTGTGTGTGTGGCAGGGCAAGATATGTTGTGGATGTAGTTGTTATTGGCTGAATAATCTTCACCTCCACCGCAGCATGTAGTTGTAAAGGTTGATGCCAAACGTGTTACTGAAGGAGAAATAGTTCATCGACTTTTCTAGAAGATGTTTCATCTCTGCATTCATTGGCAGACATCAGAGAAGCAGGAGATCCAGCAGCTATTCAGGAAAACTCAATGTCTTGGCTCAATGTGCTGGCGAACACTGATCTTTCATAGTTGTTAGACGTGCCATTGGGATTTTTCAAGGTCAATCTGATAAGATGTCAGAATTTAAAGGCGCAGTACACAATTTTGCAGCTAGAGGCAGCTAATTTTGCAGCTAATTTTTATTCACAAAAAATTATTATTATTATCATTTTGATGATGCAATCAAGGCAATTTTTAACTGTCAATGTGCATTGCTGAGCACTTCCTTTACACAACTTTAGACTTAATTATCTCAATATTTCTTTTTTTTAAAATAAATGATTCCAAATTTTAAATAGTTGTATCTTGGCTAGGCGTCACGGTGGCGCAGTGGGTAGCACGTTCGCCTCACAGCAAGAAGGTCGCTGGTTCGAGCCTCGGCTGGGTCAGTTGGCGTTTCTGTGTGGAGTTTGCATGTTCTCCCCGTGTTCGCGTGGGTTTCCTCCGGGTGCTCCGGTTTCCCCCACAAGTCCAAAAAACATGTGGTACAGGTGAATTGGGTAAACTAAATTGACCGTAATGTATGTGTGTGAATGAATGTGTATGGATGTTTCCCAGTGATGGGTTGCAGCTGGAAGGGCATCCGCTGTGTAAAACATATGCTGGATAAGTTGGTGGTTCATTCCACTGTGGCGACCCCAGATTAATAAAGGGACTAAGCCGAAAAGAAAATGAATGAATGAATGTATCTTGGCTAAAATGTGTCCTATCATAACAAACCATACATCAATTGATAGTTTTCATGTGTCGTCACACCATTAGAAATTAAAGGTGCAGTATGCAATTTTGCAGCTAGAGGGTCAAAAAAAAAGTATTATTATTATTATCATTATTTTGATGATGGAATCACGGCAATTTTTGACTATCAATGTGCATTGCTGAGCACTTCCTTTACACAACTTTAGA
>CAIGQV010016735.1:4437506-4457426 GCA_903798115.1 Danio jaintianensis
CACACACACACACACACACACACACACACACACACACACAGAACCCCAGCGTCTGCTCTCCCTGTATGTCTTATTCATGCCGGCACTCTTTTAAATCAAACAAACCCTTGATGATGGAGCAGATGCAGCACGAACCGTCCATCAAGAAACTGAGCTCATGAACTACAGGTTAGACGGCCGTGAGCCTCATGAAAATGTCTGTCACAGATTAAATAATGACTCATGTCCAAACTTGTAAAAACTACTAGGAAACCACCAGAGGATCAGGAACAAGATGTAGGATGGCCATGTGGAGATAAAAAAACGCTCATGAAAGATTAAAGGGTTCACAGACAGGTTCAAAGGCAAATGAACACAGTTTAACTTCACCCAGAGGCTTCAGAAACACTTCAACATCTTAAATAAAATCTCATTTTGATAAGGGGTCGAATTTTTAGATCTTTAAAGTAAAAAAAAAAAATATATATATATATATATATATATATACGCTTTTATTTTAGTTTTTTTACAACAAACTCTGTGTTAGGTTAATAGGTTTAAAAGTACGCAGATGTTGAATTCAGAAAGATTTTTTAAGTTTTACGTTGTAACTAGAGCTATCGAATTAAAACATTAATCAGATTATGAAAAAAGTAATGTATTAAAATTTTTAATGCAGTTTACATACCTGCCCCACACCATTATCTGTTGTGTAATACATATCCTTTGCTGTGTGATGAAACAAAATACAGTTTTATGATCCTAAAATGAAAAAAAGTGGGTCGAATTTTTAGATCTTCAAAGTACACTTTTATTTTAGTACTTTACAACAAACTCTGTGTTGTAACATTGTTACCCACTAGGTTAATAGATTTAGAAGTACACAACTGTTGAATTCAGAATGTTTTTTTAAAGATTTAACTAGAGCTGTCGATTTAAAACATTAATCAGATTATGAAAAAAAAAAAATAAATGAAAAAATTAAATGCAATTAACATACCTGCGCCCCACCAATTTCTCTTGTTTAATACATATGCTTTGCTGCGTGATGAAACAGAATACAGTTTTTAGGCCCTAACATGAAAAAAGTGGGTCAAATTGTTATACCTTTAAAGTAAAATATATACACTTTTATTTTAATTTTTTACAACAAACTCTGTGTTAGTAGGTTAATAGATTTAAAAGTACGCAGCTGTTGAATTTAGAATGTTTTCTTAAAGAATTACGTTGCATCTAGAGTTCATTCATCATTCATTTTCCTTCGGCTTTGTCCCTTTATCCTTCAGGGGTCGCCACAGCGGAATGAACCACCAACTTATCCAGCATATGTTTTTACACAGCGGAAAACCAAGCTGAAACCAAGTACTGGGAAACATTCATTCACACACATACACTATGGCCAATTTAGCTTATTCAATTTACCTATAGCGCATGTCTTTGGACTGTGGGGGAAACCGGAGCACCTGGAGGAAACCCACGCAAACACAAGGAGAACATGCAAACTCCACACAGAATCGCCAACTGGCCCAGCCAGGGCTCGAACCAGCGACCTTCTTGCTGTGAGGCGACAGTGCCAACCACTGAGCCACAGTGTCGCCCGCATCTAGAGCTGTTGAATTAAAACATTAATCAATTAAGTAATGAATTCTATTTTTTAATGCAGTTAACATACCTGCGCACCACCAATATCTCTTGTTTAATACATATGCTTTGCTGCATGATGAAACAGAATACAGCTTTAAGGCCCTAAAACGATAAAAACTACTACTAAAAATACTATGGAAGAAAAGAGTCTGTATGAGGTTTTTCTGTCAAATATATTTAGCAATATCACATAAGCAATTTCAATATATCACTCAATATATCATGGCTGATTTTGTACTGAAGGGCACCAGTGTAAATGTTCACTGTAAAATAGATTTTATGCAGCAGTTCAATAAATGAATATATATTTAGTTTTTGTCAGTTTTGCTAACAAAAATTGTAACATATACTGGTGATTCACTTCAGAATGAATCTGGGTTTTTTAACAGATCGATTGAACCAATGATTCAATTACCCATTCCTAAGATATCTATTTACTTCAATCCTGAATAAATCACCAACTGGATGAATCAAATTAATAAATGACACAACAACTTGAATCATTAATATATTTAGCAAGTTTTAGTTTCTTATTACTAGCTAGTTTTACTTGTGTAAAATAAAGACTTTTATAGACTGAAAAATAAAGACTGAAAGTCAATGAAAGGTCAAGGAACAGGAAAAACATTGAAAAGGTCCAATATTCATTAATACTACATACTTTTTAGCCAAATTTTGGCAAAATATGCAACCAAACGACAGGGTTAGCGTTTTTAATTAACAATGTAATCTCATCACTGGGTTCGTCTATATTTGACCCCGTAAAAAACACATTTATTTTAGGAACTACTTCAAAAAATGTAAATAATGATTCACAGTAATGTCTCACACCATTAGCTCTCTAGCGTTCTGTTACTTTCACAACACACCAAGCTAGAATGAGTGTTTTTACATGAGATTTGAAAGCCTTGAATTTGGGAAAGACATTTCATAAAAACAACCAAAGTGCAGTTTTGTTCTGAGTTTATACACTTATCATTGGCCACACATTTTGTTTAATTTAATATAACCTTATACACTCATCACTGTTAACAATTTCTTGTGGAATCTACAGTAATGTACTATAAATCAATTACAGCAAAAATACTGTATTTACATTCACAGCACCATTTATCTTGCTGTATATGTATTTACAGTATTGCATATCTGTACTGTAACATATACAGTAATATTTTTAAATACAGTAGCATACTGGATAACTGTCATATGGTAAAAAATACAGTTCATATTACAGATAAATACTGTGTAATAAAATAAAAATCATTAACAGTGTATTATTGAGGCTTTCACAGCAACGTAGCACTTTTAATTATGTTTTTGTCTTTTATATCTTGTCTTTGCTCTGAAATTTGACTTAGGCCAACCTTTCAAACTTTTCTAATGACACAAATATGTCATGCAGCTGTCAGTTTTGTGTCATGCTCTGATTAGTCAAATCAAGTCAAGTCAAGTTTATTTATATAGCACTTTTCACAATGTAGATTGTGTCAAAGCAGCTTAACATAGTTCTAGTAAAGTCCAGATTAGTATTCTGCTTTTGCTCGATCAATTGAGACTAACCAAATACATGGATCAATTCTGCTCCTTTTAAATAGCACAATTATTCCCAGTGTTGGATCTGCACAGATGACCACAACGCTAACCTTTCATCTTCAAAGATACGGCTGGAGTCTGGCTGATGTTAGCGGCTAATTTGTTATATTCTGAATACTTTCATTAAACGTGACACATCGAATAGCTGAATCAACGGAGCGAGTTCATTTATATGCTGTAACACAATTTCAGACTCGCTTCCATTACGTGAGGAAAAATTGGCAGCATCTGAATAAAAGAGTTACAAATCAAGCAAAGTGTCAGTTTTAATGTTTCAAATTAGTTTTGTTGAAATAAATGTAAAGATATGGATGAAATAATAATGGTCACTGGTTGTAAGAAACAGATATATTTACGTAAAAAAGTATTCTGACCTGTACTTTTTAATATATACACTGTAAAAAAAATGTTGGGTTCCACACAATCGATTTGTGTTGGGACAGCATGAAGGAATTAAGTTAATTTATTAGTTTTTACAAATTTAAGTGGATTGAACATAAAACAATTAAGTTGACCCCCCAAAAACACCAAAATTGTATTGTTTCAGCTCAATTTAAGTAGTTTGAACAAACAGCAAATGTCATTTTTTGAGTGTATGAGAATAATCAATAATACTTATTTCTTTTATCACTGAAATGGTTAAAATTGGCAAAGTATAAAGTATTTATTGTAGAGTAAAATAAAAAATTAAAGAGCCCCTATTATAGGTTTTTGAAAATGAGCTTCCATGTAATGTGTAGCACAACTCTAAGTTAATGAAAACATCCAGCTGAGATTTAAATCTGAAAGTGCACAGTGTTTAAAACTACTGATTCTTTAGCAAAATAGTTGACTCCGAGTCGAATGAATGAATCGAGTTGGGTTCGGATCTTTTGTTTGAACGCGTCTACGTCGATACGGTACATCACCAAATATGTAGTTCCATATCCGTTAAAATGTGAACGCGCATTTGACTTTAGACACTAGCGGAGCGCTGAGGATCACGGGACTGATCATGACGCGAAGATGACGATCACTGACTGATGGCGATTCGGCTGCGGGGAATTAAGGGTTAAAGTTAATTTTCACAACGACACCACACTATAGCCAACCTTGTGCTGTGTTTGTTCCTGTCATTTTTCTGATTTTTGATACAATAACCTGCGCTGCAGCGCAGGATTCGTCGGCCGTTTGCTATTAAATGAATGAGCAGCAGACACTATTATGTATGGGACTTTGTCAGGCTTTGACAGGGACTTTTTCAGTAACTGTTGCAGTTCATATGGACCAGTTTCTTCTTCCTCCGGATCATAACATGTAAGTGTAATTAAAATTGTTGCCTCATTTTGTGTAGTTTGCAAAATATGTGTTTAATTGTGTTTTAGAAGTTGTAATCCCTTATAGATCAGTGCTTGTACTGTATCTCTCAGGTTAAATCTATTCACTAGAAGTTAAAGTTACTCACATATTGTGAAACGCGCTGCGTGCTTCTTCCTTTACCAATTTAAATGCGTTTTATTCACGCGATCCTCTGCTGTTTGTTGCTATGGCCACCATCAGCTGTTCCTCACACGCGCGGCGCCGTCAGTTTTCAAAATAGTTGAACTTTTGCCACTGTGTGGATTAATACTGAACGTGTGTCGTTGTTATTACTTGGGGTTAGGGTTAAGAGTAGAGTAATATGCTGGTGTTTAACTGCATTGATTTATTGCATTCCTGTGTTGGGCTCTCACATACTCTCTGGCTGCTACTTCATAGCCGTGGTGGGTATTTCTCTGTCTCGCGCTGAACCCAGTCGACCAATCACAACAGACTGGGTCATCGGACCAATCAGCGCAGATTAGCTTCGCGCTAAGGAGGGGTTTGGGAACAAATGAATCGCTGAACGAATCATATGGGAGTCGCTGGGATAATTAGGTAAAAATAAATGCATATTATAAGACAATGAAAGTGTTTATTGACCTTGCATGCATATTAGCCTGCTGTTGGAGACCCCCAAAACCAAAATATGACCTTTTATAATGCAAAATAGGGGCTCTTTAAATGACAAATAATTAGTACGTAAGGGGCTGTACCTTTATTAATTTATCATCAAATTATTTTTCAATATGTTTATATATTTTTTTGCTATTATAAACGGTGATTATGTGATTTTTTTTTTTTTTTTACATGTTACATTTGACATTTTATGCTTTTTTTGAAACTTGACCCCTTTTGTCTCTAACCCTTAATATAATATTCATTCATTCATTTTCCCTTTATTAATTTGGGGTCGCCAAATGAACTGCCAACTTATCCAGCATATGTTTTACACAGCGGATGCTCTATATAATATAATATAATATAATATAATATAATATAATATAATATAATATAATATAATATAATATAATATAATATTCGCGTGGGTTTCCTCCAGGTGCTCTGGTTTCCCCCACAAGTCCAAACACATGCGCTATAGGTGAATTGGGTAAGCTAAATTGTCCATAGTATATGTGTGTGAATGAGAGTGTATGGGTGTTTCCCAGTGATGGGTTGCAGCTGGATGGGCATCCACTGCGTAAAACCTATGCTGGATAAGTTGGCGGTTCATTCCGCTGTGGTGACCCCAGATTAATAAAGGGACTAAGCCGAAAAAGCAAATGAATGAATGAATAATATAAAATAATATAATATAATGTACAATTGAAAATGGGCGACACGATGGCTCAGCACTGTTGCCTCACAGCAAGAAGGTCGCTGGTTCAAGACCCAGCTGAGTCAGTTGGCATTTCTATGTGGAGTTTGCACATTCTCCCTGTGTTGGCGTGGGTTTCCTCCGGGTGCTCCGGTTTCCCCCACAGTCCAAACACATGTGCTATAGGTGAAATGAATAAACTAAATTGGCTGTAGTGTATGTGTGTGCATGTGAGAGTGGGTGTTTCCCAGTAGTGGGTTGCAGCTGGAAGGGCATCCGCTGTGTAAAACATATGCTGGATAAGTTGGTGGTTCATTCCGCTGTGGAGATCCCTGATGAATAAAGGGACTAAGCTGAAGGAAAATGAATGAATAAATGACAATTGAAAATCACTGTTCTAACTCAAAGCTGAAAAACACCACAAGCCACTTGAATATACTTTCTTTTATACAGTATGTCTGCAGGCTCTAACCACACTTTCCTCTGTATCCAAAGGTTTTTTACACTTCCCATTATTTGTCAGACTGTGTGCTTTTGTCACCTTCCCTAGGCTGTTTCTTGTTTGGCAAAGGTCTGTGTAGATGTGGAGGACATGAAGCGCCGGCGTACGCAACACAGATGCTTTGAAATGCTCAGTGGATATGCTTTGAAAGTGCTCGTATCAAAGGTAAACTGACTGAGATCATTCAAGCTCTAAATTGCACTGGCAGTTTTCTGAGTCCCATCAGCTCTCGAATCCAAGAGGAACTCTCACAGGGACTTGAGGAATGACAGCAATGAATATAAAGAACTTTATAGTGAGTTTTCAGATATTATTCTATGATTTTTTATTTCATTTAGTATGCTACTGTAACTTCTTGAACATTGATTTATTGGAATAATAAACAACTTTCTGCTAAACGTCATGTTAAGAATAAGCATTCAGCATTCAGAAATATACCTGCGGTGGTACAGCACATAAATGGTCAACTACATGCTACAAACAAAGAAATAATGTGATTTGTAACTATATTTTTATTCATTATGACACTGTAATACACCTTTTCTTTTCAATGGGTTAGCGTTATTAAAAAAAGGCTGTTGAAATAAAAGAAATTCACTATTTCTCTTACTTTTATGCTATTTAGGAGCCATGTGCACCCACCGACAGGTAAAGGCTGCTCTCTCTCTCTTTCTCTAAAGTTGCTTTATTGGCATGACATTTTGTCCAGTTTTGCCAAAGCATTTTAGATATTTATAAAGTATGTAATATATTAACATAATTAAATTAATAAAATATACATCAAATGAGAAATAAATAACAGAAAAAAATGAATGAAAACAGACAATATTGCTAAAAATGATAATAATTACAAGAATAAAAAGTGTAGATTATTTAAATAAGGCAAATTAGTTGGTTAACCATTTCTATAAAATATAAATAGTCATTTATTAAATAATTAATCATTTAATGTTTTTCTCTGCGGCTGTGGCGTGCAGTCAGCTGCGAAAAGTTAGTGCAAAAACGCATACAAATAACGGCAACTTTAGAAAGCAAAAGCAAAAGCCAAATCCCAGACATTTTAGGAGATTCAGAAACTACGGCCGGATGCATTTTGGCACAAAAGGCGCATCTTTGTGAGTCTGCAGAGCACGTGAGATTGTGTGAGTGTTGACAGCTCTTGCGCACATAGAACCAGCAGTAGGAAACGTGCAGAGCGAGAGAAGATTTTCCACTGGTTAATCGATCGCGAATGTTTGGCTTTCTTGGGCGGATACAAAAAAGTGTAAAAGGATGATGATAATAATAGAATTATACATGTGTCACCACCCAATATACTTGGGCGGCCGTTAATATACCTGGGCGGCCCGCCCAAGAGAAGTCTATGTGTTGGAAGCACTGTATAGAAACACTCAAGAGGAAAAAACATGGCATTCCTCCATTGAAAGCCATTTATTTGAACCAGATTTTCTACTAATGAAGTAAGAAAGGCATATGGAAAGACCAAAATTGGTGCACACCTCATTCATGATGCAAACTACGTACAGGCAAACAGATATGCTGAATATATGAACACAACTTTGTAAACTGAATGATAACCATTTTCCCAAATAGATCATATAGGACAATGTTTCTCAATTCTGGTCCTTCCACCCTACTGATCTGCATGCTATGTAGGGCTGCACGATATTGGAAAAATCAGACATTGCGATAGTTTGTTTTTCTGCAATATATCTTGCGATATGAATACAGTTCCACCAGATGCTTGAATAGCTCTATTTGGAAAGAAATCATTAATTTAGACTGATTGGGGTGATTTTGTGAGGGTGTGAATCATTTAGAAAAAAAATTATAAACAAATTGCAAGCAAAAATTATTACAATAAAGCAACAAAAAAAGTTTAATAAACAGTGCTTTAGGGTTAAAAAGACTGATAGCCCCACCCTAAAGGTATTCCATGTGACCAGAAGTGAAGAAAGGTCAGCGTTTCTCGATCCTGGTCCTTGCAGCCCACTGATCTGTATATTTTGCATGTCTCTCTTATTTAACCTAGCTGATTTAGATAACCAGCTCGTCAGAAGAGCTCCATGCATGAACTGTGTTTTGACAGACACGTTCCCTACGCAGTGTGCATTCTTCTCTAGTCCCTTCTCCTTCACTGCTCTCTACTGGATCACGAGAAGCCTTTATATCACTTTGATTAAGCGCTGTCTAATGTGTCTTACTAGAGAAGCGTAAAGTGTAATATAAGACATAATATATCCCCTTAATAAATACAGCATGAATTCACATATCACACACTAAAATGCCATTTGAATTAAACATATATGCTCCCTTCAAAAGGAAATCATGGCAGAATATCCTCGACTTTGCAGGACACTTGTTGAAATAGAATGAAGGTCTAACATAAAAATTTAAACATACGAAATGTGCAGTATGAGGCGACCCTCTCGTTCACCGGGGAAAACTCCAACACATGGCGGATAAGTTGGGGAGCTATAAGCAAGCCCACACCAGCCCGCCGCCTCTCACCGTGGGCAACTCCAGAGTAGAAGTAAGTCCAGCCCTTCTGAAGAAGTTGAGCGTGGAGGTGAGCCCGACTATCTCTAGTCGGTACCGCTCAATCTCCCGCACAAGCTCGGGCTCCTTCCCTCCCAGTGAGGTGACATTCCATGTCCCAAGAGCCAGCTTCTGTGCCCGATGATTGGGTTGTCGTGGTCCTAACCTTCGACCACCACCCATTCCACAATGCACCGGCCTCTTACTGCTTCCCCTGCAGGTGGTGGGCCTGCAGGAGGATGGTCTCACATCGCTCCTTTGGGCTGAGCCCGGCCGGGTTCCAAGGGATAAAACCTGGCCACCAGACGCTCGCATATGAGCCCCAACCCCAGGCCTGGCTCCAGGGTGGGGCCCCGGCTGCGCCATACCGCAACGTCACGGTCCTCAATGTTTTTGCGCTCATAAAGGGTTTTTGAACCGCTCTTAGTCTGACCTGTCACCAAACCCTTTTTTCCTTGGGGGACCCTACCAGGGGCATTAGCCCCCAACAACATAGCTCTTAGAATCGCTCAGGCACTCAAACCCTTTCACCACAATAAGGTGGCGGTTCATGGAGGAAAAGTATGCCCAAAAAAAATAGGACAAAAAAAAAAAGGTTTGTCCTTTGGGAAATGGTTGGATTGTTGGAAGATGGGCTTTGCTACCAAAATGGAACAAAATTAATGACAGTTTACATAGTTTGTATATAACAAACACTATTATATACAAATAAAAATAAGAAGACCGAATTTAA
Source organism: Danio jaintianensis (assembly GCA_903798115.1). Taxonomy (NCBI): domain Eukaryota; kingdom Metazoa; phylum Chordata; class Actinopteri; order Cypriniformes; family Danionidae; genus Danio; species Danio jaintianensis. Next base: position 4,447,152 of record CAIGQV010016735.1, read on the forward strand.
GCTTTTTATAAAGTTCCAATGTTTTTAGTGGTTGAAATACTCAAGCATTGCTCAAGCATTTGTTTTTCCTCTTCTGAGAAATGATCCAAATATAAAACGAGGAAACTGTGCTTCAGAAAAAGGTGAATATACCATTTCCCACTAGTTTTAACAGAATATTCTACCATTTATAATATATGTGTGTAGGATGGCAAAGGAGAAAAGGGCAAAGAAAGATGCGGCTGCAGAACACAACTCCACAACTCCTTCAGATGAAAACATATGTCTAACATTACCTTGTTCCCAGAGTAGGAGGGAGAGGAAAAAAAAGATAAAGAACGTCTGTCTTGTCAGCGGGAGGCAGGTGGGTCTGAGCGGCTGGTGATCTGGCGAAATCGTTTTCTTTGTCTCTAGCATGAACTTGCCAAACCCTTCAGGCCTTTAACAGGTAAAGTAGTTTTAGTTCAGCATGACTCACCAGCTGCCATTCTGCATTTAGATCCTCCATCGAAAGAGAAAGGGAGAGAAAGAAAGAGAGAGAGAGAGAGAGAGAGAGAGAGAGAGAGAGAGAGAGCACGAATGAGAGAGCAGGTGTGTGGCTTAATGAGGTTTCATACAGGCCAGCTATGTCTTGGGTTGTGTGGTTATTCTCTTCAACAAGAAACTGTGATTTAAATTTGAATTTAGCACTCAGGCTTAAAGGGATATTTCCCCCAGAAATGAAAATTCTGTCATCATTTACAAATCCTGGTACCTGACACCCATTGTCTATCTTAGCAATATTTTCCTATTATGGAAGCTAATTGGGTTCCAGCAACCAGAATTCTTACAAAATATCTTATTTTGTGTTTAACAGAAGAAAGAAAATCATTAAAGAATTAAAACCACATGAGGAAGAACACTGTAAAAAAAAGTTACAATTGTAAGGCAACTTGCTGCATAGCTTTTTCGAGTTGACTCAATTTAATTTGAGTCAACTACAGTAGCTGGGTTAACAGTTGAGTCAACTCAAAAGAGCTGTGCAGCAAGTTGCCTTACAATTTTCACTTGTAAGGCATTTTTTTTGAGTAAACAAATGATGAGGATATTTTCATTTTTGTGTTAACTATCGCTTTAAAGGTGCAGTATGTAATTTTGACACCCAGTGGTTGAACTAGGTATTGCACTCCTGGATCAAAACACATGCAAGCGTAGGTTGCCAGATTGAGGACACCAACAGGAGTGTGCCTGACTATCGAGCCTAAAGGCTGATTTGAGTCGTGTTCTAAATAAAGCAACGGTACCCGATAGAAGGAATATTTTCCATAATAAAAGGAGTTTTTGTCCTAACCAGCACCTCAAATTTACATTTTAGAAACAGCTTCTATTTCTCACAGGTGAACAACAGGACTGACAATGATTACCTCAGGTAGACCTCATGTGCTTTATTCAGTGTTAAATGCTAATAATGTGAGTTTGAATGTCATTTTACAAGCCATTTATTGCCATACTACTGAAAGCAGCAGCAGATAGTTCACCTCAGATCTTGAAAATAAAATAAACCGTTTGAAATTGAACTGTGACTCTGTGCAAGCCAACACATATCAGTGATTCAGCATCTACATTTAACAATGTTAAAGAAGTTTAATATGTATTAATTAGATTATAAACCTTAACATTTTGTTGGGGTGCAGTAAGTGCACTATTCTGTGCTTCTGAATGGCTCTATTTAAATTTCTGTCATGTTTCGTCTGGTACAAACAGCCAAATTGCTTATCACTGCAAATCTCGTCATGTAGCATTTTGTTAGTACACGAGGTTACAATGTAACCTGCTCACCTAATGTTTACGTTCGTAATATTTATATTATTTGCTAGTTAATAAACACCTTATGTGGAACTCTAAATCTGAGTCTCATTTGGGAGTCTGCTACTGTCCACCGGAGGTCGTATTTCAGTCACGGATGCATACTTAAACAGCCGTCCTGACTGAATGAATCAAATATGCAGTTTTCCACCAAGACAACACAGGGTGCTGAAATATAATTGGCTAAACTGGCAGTGGGCGGGTTAAAAGAACCAAAACAAAGACAGCGTTCCGGCACTTAACGCACATTTTCAAAGCAGAATATCTGACTTCAGCATTGTTTTTCAGATAAACAAGAATGTTCACTTAGCATGTTTCTTAAATATCTGTACACATATTATGGTATTTTTATGCTTTAAAAAAGTCTAAAACGTACGTCCAGCACCTTTAAGGATCCATCAGCATGGAATTAGCAGGCTTACAACAACCGTTAACAATCATTTTTAATGTGGCCAACAGTGATAAAAGTGATATTACATTGACTCACAGCATTTTTTATGTGAAATGTCCAGAGAGTGGTGATTAAAAAGTGTGTTCGATATTAATTTTTTTCCAGAAATAGGTCAAAGTGAATGTGGCAGGGTTTTACTACACTGGTTAATGTGGAAATCAAATGGAGGATAAGTGGCACTAAAAGGTTAATGCTCTGTTGCTTTTGAAAATGACATACATTAAACCTTACCCTAAACCTAACCAACAGTGGAACAGAAAAAAGCAATAAAATACATTTGCTGAAGTCACCATGCTATTTTACCTTCCTTTTACATGCCTTTTATTTATTTACTTGTTATTAAGCCAAGCACTTCACATCAGAGATAGTGAGCTATTGAAGAAAGTTTGTACATCAAAACAGCTATACATATGGAGATCGATATTGATACAAATAATTTTAAAAGTAGAACTCTACAGAAGTCTTCATTAATTCACAATCTGCCACATAATCGTAATTTGCAGGAAATACATATAAGCTGCACATGTTTTACTGCATTTAGTGTTCAGTAGCAAATTGTACAAACAAGTATTTATATGGAGCTTTGCAACAATGCTGGTAGAGGATAACCAACATATTTAGATGAATTCATTAATTATATTTAGCAAATTATGAATGATACACTGTAAAAAAATATCTGTAAATTAGCAGTTTTCTGTATTTTATGATTCATGTTTTTATTTTTCCCTGTTTATTTAGGCTTTTGTATTGCATTATGGGACCTTGATTTTTTTTCAAACAACTTTTAACCTTGAAAAGTTCGAAAAAAGTGACTTTTATTAACATTATGCTTAATATTGTAAAGTGATATATTGTCTGGGTTGGCTACAAAAACCTTGTAATAAACTGCCAGTACATTTTCTGTTATTTTACATACTTATTTCTCTATAAATGATTTCTTATACATTATTTCAAACTACTAAAATGTCAATAAAGGTCACTTTGTTAAACTGTAGAGTTGAATTTTCAACATCAAAAGTCGACAGAGCAGAGATCAACATCCCATAATGCAATTCACAACCGTAAATAAACGGAAAACACTTGTGAATCACAAAATACAGAAACGAAATACTGTCAATTAACATATTTTTCTATTCATATTAATACTATTAATAATATTAATCTTTACTATTTACTACTACACCCAAACCCTATACAATTACAAATATCATAATTTTTTTTTTTTTTTTGAAACTAGTTAGTGCATACACTTTACAACGCAATCAAAATATACAAACAAATATTCAAAATGATCAGCAGTAATTCCACTTTTGCTGACATTCACGTTGGACACATTTATTGGGTCTGACATATTAAAACACTGGAAATCTGTGAAAATGGCTTTCCGTGAACCACTGCAAACCCTGTCTGCCATCTGTGCTGCATTCCCCAACAAAAGATGGGATTTGCCTCACAAACAAGGCTGTAAAATACCAGCAAATCAGAGTATTAGTGGCACAAAGAGCATTTAGAGGTGGGTGGTAAAATATGAAGCGAGTTAAAAATCCTCAGAGAAGATTTCTGGCAGTCATTTGCCCACACAGATGGAGACTTCTGGGAAAGGCACCTGAAGTGTAATGGGACTGGCTCCGGGCTCCTGTCTGGCAGCCTCTGCCCCTTAAAACCTTCTCCTGACCCTTCCAAACACGCAAACATTTCGAGAAATTGCAGATGCTGGAAAGCCTGGAGTTGGAGAAATATAGCGCATGTGACTCATCTTGGACTGCTCTTTTCTCACTTTCAGATTGCTACAGTAATTACCTATGACACGATCAGACGGCTGCCACTGAAATAAGCCACACTGAATGTTAAAAGCCATCAGTCAATAAAGGAAAAACACATTTTATAGCACATGAATTCAGTTGATATACACTATACTCTTTCAATGACAATGCATATGGATGATATGCAAATAATTAAACTTAGGCCCAGATTTGATCTGGCATCAAGAATTCAAGATGCATTTTCATCAGTTTGGATATAAGTGCATAACTTCAAATACAGGTCCAAATTGGGTAAAAAACAAACAAAAAAACATAGCTTTTATCATGTCCACTTTCAACCACTTCTACACGGGTACACTAAAAATGCTGGGTTTCACACAATTCCATCATGTTGTCTCAACACAAATTGATTAAGCTAACTTCATTTATTCATTTTCCGCCGGCTTAGTCCCTTTATTTATCAGGGGTTTCCACAGCGGAATGAACTGCCAACTTATCCAGCATGTGTTTTACGCAGCAGATGCCCTTTTAGCTGCAACCCAGCACTGGGAAACACCCATACACTCTCGCATTCACACACATACACTACAGACAATTTTGTTTATTCAATTCCCCTATAGCGCATGTGTTTGGACTGTGGGGGAAACCGGAGCATCTGGAGGAAACCCACACCAACATGGGGAGAACATGCAAACTCCACACAGAAATGCCAACTGACCCAGCCAGGGCTCGAACCAGTGACCTTCTTGCTGTGAGGTGACAGTGGTAACCACTGAGCCACTGCACACCCTTGATTAAGCTAACTTAATTTTTTTTAATTAAGTTAATTGAACATAATTTAATTAAGTTGTCACAAAAAAAAAACCCTCAAGAATTGGGTTGATTCAGCTCATTTTAAATAAGTAGTTTGAACAAGCAGCAAAAATCATTTGAGTGTATTGAAAACGCATTCGATGAGATTGCTCAGCCTTATGTGGACAAATGAATTGAAAATGCCACAAAAGACTAGGGATGCAATGATTAACCGATTTCACTATTAACTGTAATTCGTTACGGTTAATTAATTGTAAAGGCTTCTCAACACCGTGTTTCTGCACGGAACAAAACTGCTGCAACTAAACAAATTTATGCTAACTGTGCGCTAGGTTAAAGTTTCGAGCTTGTACACCGAGGTTAATACGCACACACACTGGATTAACTATGGCTGAGGCTATTAACTAAGGACAGTTCACATATCACGTCTTTTGCGCATGCAAGTTTGTTATTTACAAAACAAAATGAAATGAAAAATACCAAACACTTTTGTAATATAGTTGATCAAAAACGCCTTTCAGAAAGAGTGACTACATTTGTTCTCTTAAAAAGGGAAATACTTAGCTAATATGTAGCTTAGATTTACATTAGTCAAATACATTTCATTTATTCTTATTTTTATTTATTTATTCATTCATTGTTCTGTCATTTATTTTCAGTGTAATATTATTACTTGTTTAAATGCCAAAAACGTTTTTTCACTTATTTTTAAGCCCAAAGAGAAATGGACTATTGGTTGTTTTTTATTCTTATTTTGTGCTGTATTAATTGGTTTCTGAGCAGCATAACACTTTAAAATATACAGAGTTTTCATGTGATTTTCTAAACTAGTAGTGTTTTGAAATTAATGAATGCATAATAATCGTGATAACCGTGATTTTTCCTCAGACTGTAATCGTACAACCAAAATCAATCGTTGCATCCCTACAAAAGACTCTTCAAGACTCTCTTTCCTAATACTTAAACAAAATGTGACATGTTGCACAAAAACAAGGTATTCATACTGTTCATTCGGTTGCACCAAAACACAAATTATGTTCAAAATTGTAGTTGCCATGCATATCATTTCCATTCATTTACTGTTCCATTCTGTCATAAGCCGCATTACATGGGTTTGCTCACTCAGTAGCATCACACGGAGTGCTCCTGCAAAAGTGATGCAGAGCATGACGAAATAAAAGGGAAGAATCTTGACAAAATAAGTGATCACAAGAGATGCATTTTAATGCATGCTAATACCAGACGGAAATGGTAATAAATCCCATATGAGATCAGATCACTGAAAATGGATGTTAATACCAGGTAGAGTCAATTAAAATGCCGTATATTATTAATAAAAAGTGCTGTTAGGGTGCATTTCATTTTTAAACAGGCAAAAATACTTAAAAAAACAACAACACACACACATTGTTACAGTGAAGATTGCTCAGCCAGCGGATTCGAATGTTATCAGTCGATTGAATGGGCGTTATCAGTGGTTTATCAGCTGATAGATATGGTCCAGTAGGGGCCTTCTGCGCCTACTGGTAGGCTCGGAAGGCTGTTATCAACCATGCACATGGTTAATCAGCTATGAGATATCAAATATCTGCTCTTCTCGCGTAAATCCAGCAGAGGTCGGTCCGATTAACCCGCCCTCCTCCTTCCCTAAACCAAACCGTCATTACTTTTTCAAAAGCACCGATTAACCCGCCCTCCTCCTTTCCTAAACCAAACCGTCATTATTTTTTCAAAAGCACCGATTAACCCGCCCTCCTCCTTCCCTAAACCAAACCGTCATTACTTTTTCAAAAGCACCGATTAACCCGCCCTCCTCCTTCCCTAAACCAAACCGTCATTATTTTTTCAAAAGCACCGATTAACCCGCCCTCCTCCTTCCCTAAACCCAACCGTCATTACTTTTTCAAAAGCACCGATTAACCCGCCCTCCTCCTTCCCTAAACCCAACCGTCAGTTTTTAAAAAAGCACCGATTAACCCGCCCTCCTCCTTCCCTAAACCCAACCATCATTATTTTTTCAAAAGCACCGATTAACCCGCCCTCCTCCTTCCCTAAACCCAACCATCATTATTTTTTCAAAAGCACCGATTAACCTGCCCTCCTCCTTCCCTAAACCCAACCATCATTACTTTTTCAAAAGCACCGATTAACCTGCCCTCCTCCTTCCCTAAACCCAACCGTCATTACTTTTTCAAAAGCACCGTTTAACCCACCCTCCTCCTTCCCTAAACCCAACTGTCAGTTTTTAAAAAAGCAATAAAACCAAATAATTTACTTGTTCGGCTTTTGTCTTACCTGCTTTCTGAAACCGTTCTTCGCCAGACTCGAACCAAGTTCATCTTTGAACCACATTATTACAATAAAATGCAAAAACTATAAAATAATTCATTTTCCTTCAGCTTAGTCCCTTTATTCATCAGGATATAGCATATATTTTACGCAGCGGATGCCCTTCCAGCCACAACCCAGTACTGGGAAACATTCGCACACACACTCATACACGGACAATTTAGTTTATTCAATTCGTCTATAGCGCATGTCTTTGGACTGTGGGGGAAACCGGAGCACCAGGAGGAAACCCACGCGAACACGTGGAGAACATGCAAACTCCACACAGAAATGCCAACTGACCCAGCTGGGGCTCGAACCAGCGACCTTTATGCTGTGAGGCCACTGTGTCGCCAATATAAAATAATATTAGGTTAAATTATTTGTATTATTATATAATAATGACCTTTAATAGTAGTAATAATGTCTGACGATGTGAAAAGTTAGTATAATGCTATAAAACTTCTCATGTATCATTGATATAAATAAAGAAACATAGTAAGAAATTAATTACAGACTGTGAGTGCAGAAAATTACATATTTCGTGATAAATGTCAATATGCCAAGCACTCAATTTCCACTCTGGAATGAGCCTCATTGTACTTTGATCTCTCAATAATTCATTGTCTCATTTACGGAGCACAAACAATTGGCCTCGGTCAAATAAAGTGCGCAAGAGATTACAGAGAGCAAAGCGGCAGCAGCATTCACAAGGATAAACCCCAGCACAAAAACTCAAAATGTTTCTGTTTGATGAAGATGCATGTTCCTCAAAAGGACAGTGATTATAAATCATATGTGCGTGTGTGCGATCAGAAAGTCAGCGTGTATTTTGAAGGTCACACACACACACACAGTCAAAGCTCTCAATGGGACTCAAGGCCTCACAAACACAAAGCGGATGTTGCTGTCACCACTGGGGTTTAAAATACATGCACAGCTCAAACACACATGAGATATTTCCCCAAAACTTGACAGACTCCTCACTGAAACTGATGTTTATCATGATATTAGTTTGTGCATTCAGCTGCTCAAACAGTTTAACACTGCTTGATAAGCAACTTCAAAGGAACAGCAGGCATTAGTGTCACCTTTCTGATTAGTAAAGGACACAAATTAGACCATAAATAAATCCAAAAGGACAACATTCTTATGATCTTTTGATGAGCTTATTATTCTGGGAAAACCAGTTTTTAGATTTAAGTTGTCATAAGGCATCCACTAAATTCAAAGGTGTTAGGTTCAACAACAATTAAACACTACTAGCTTCTAGCTTAGCTTAATTTTTATTATGATACAATGTCGATTTTCCAGTAGCTAGATACTTTTTCCAGCAAGCGAAGTAGCTTTAACAACAACTACAGTCCATTTAGTGAACCTGCAATGGTCTGAAGTGTCGTCAAGTGTCATTTTCTTAATGAATCAGACTGTTGATCTTAGCCTGACTTTGATTAAGCGTATACACTTATATAAACCATTGTTGTGTAATTTTAGACTTTTAGCTAAATAGTTTAATGTAATATTTTATATTTGCTCATATAATTAACATTTTGCTGTTGTCTATTTGAAATTTATATTATAAAATGCTGATTCAACACACACAGTTTGGTTGATGTGTCTCCGAGTCCGATAAGTGATTTGTTTTACCCTTATTCTACGTATTATAGTAGCCAACTTGAAGTGATGTCAACTCCCCTTCGCTCATTGGCTAGAGGTGCAGTTGTCAATCTCGACTATTGGACACTGAGGACACTGAAGTATGCGGTGATTTAAATGAAACTCCAATGGAGCTAAGGGGAAAAGCCTGTAAGCACACACACAAAAAAATCTTTTTGTTTGTAATTTGAAAAAGTTTTAATACAGGTTTCAGTTTTGTGCAATGTAACTTTAAACGTGTTTTATTTTATTAATTTTTTTGTGACCGCAATACTTTTGACGGAAAATTGATCCCAAACCCCCTGCTACACGACCTGCCTCAGAGCTGTAAATAACATTACAGCGCATGCGCGTTAATAATAATATAAAAAAAAAAAAAAAATGTACAGACAGAATTTACACAAGAAATATTAATTGGCAATCTTCGACAACAGGATGTAGGCTAGTTATAAACAACACTAGACTGAATAGACAGTCTTTCCACTGAAAATAAGCCTTCAACGATTACAGTTATACTAACTTTTTTATCTATATACTCCTCCGATTGGTCTATTTATTGTAAACACCCTAATTAATGCGTTCTCTCGTCGACTTCTCCTCCCAAGTTCTCTGACACTTTCCAAACAGTGTGGCAAACTATTTTCAATGAAAAGGTGTCCATGTTGCTAGATTATGTCATACGTCAATTTGCATGTTACTGACGTCATCACGTCCAACCGTTTTTGTTTAACAGCCCATGGTTAATAAAGGGGTATTTATATTTGCACTATGCTTTATGTATGCATGTCAATTTAACTAAATGTATTGCTTTTTGAATACAGTATATCAATATAGCGACAAAGTCACTAAGTTGGCAACACTGTTTCCAAAACTCTGCTAGAAAGTTTGGATTAGTCCACTTCGCGATGATCGGCGGGGTAACTGGAAGAGTCCATGTTCAAGTCCAACGCTCTCTACAGAGTACATGAGAGGATTTTGGTTAATTTATGCAAAAAAATGAAACCATAATAATAATTTAAACAGATAGATAAGTAAAATGAATCATTATATCGCTTTAGTGTGAAAACTGAGTAACATTAGGAATTAAAAACGAAGGGCTACAAAGCTTAACCTGGCCTCTTTAAATAAATGTTACTTCTCCAGTGAATCGGTCACACTGTTGTCTTGCATCTACAGAGGGTCTGAAATGTTAGAGGCAGAGCAAGTGAGAGATTTTAATTTGGCATCCGAGTTCCCTCACCACACATCTGACTGGGTTTAATAAGCAAACTAGAGACCGAAACTCAAGCCCTCGAGTCAAGGATTAGCAATATTTCCCTAATGATGAATTTCTGGCATGAGCTCAGAACTTGTTATGAGCGCAGCATGTCTTCTCTATTGCTGTATATACACACACACACACACACACACACACACACACACACACACACACACACACAC
>CAIGQV010016735.1:4457436-4477316 GCA_903798115.1 Danio jaintianensis
CACACACACACACACACACACACACACACACACACACACACACACACTCGGTCACTCTACAACATGGGTCAGTCAACATGGGTCAGTCATGAGTCAATCAATTTAGTCAGTTTCATTCAATGCATGAGGTGAATATTACGTTTACATTCAGTAAATAATCTCAGTTTCTGGTCATAGTATATTTTTGCTTTTAAATTTTAGACAGACTGACCATCTGAGCAAAGAAAAGAAGAAAAAAAGATAAATATTTACTTCTGCCTTCAAGCGAAATCTGATGATATCAAAAAATAAGTTTAATACTATTGATAATTATAATACTGCAATAGCAGTGGTGATTCGTGCTCAAAAAACTGTTGAATGATTAATAAAACACAGTAACACTTTCCAAGACATTTACATTTAACTTAAATCTTGACCTTTAGGGTGAAACAGATGAAAATGTTGTGCAAACTTTTCAAATCGTACATATCAGAAATCAAAACTGATGTATTTTATATACAGTTTATAGCTGGCAAAGCTTATTACTTACTACTAATTAACTTATTACTAATTAACTTATTACTAATTAACTTTAATTATATTATGTTTATTGATTTAACCTACATGTTTAGTGTATAATGAATAATTTAACAGATATATCATTTAAAAATATTAAAAACTGCATTTAAAGAGGCCAATAAATAAATAGTCATATTAAAATGGAATCCATTTATTATATAATACACCGAATTCATGAAAGTATTTTGGTTAATTTACGAATTATGATTAAAATTTAAATATTCAGTTGAAGGCAAAAATATTATCCCTCCTAAGAATTTTGTATTAAATCTTTTGCAAATATTTCCCAAGATGTTTAACAGAGCAAGGCAATTTTTAAAGTGTTTTCAACAATAGTTTGGTTTTTATTCTGCAGAAAGGATTGCTGGAATAAATTAGTTATATATACATTTATTATTAACCCCCTTAAAAAAAATTACAGTAAAGCCTTTAAATTGCACTTTACGCTGAATACCTTGAGTACCTTGCCAAATAACTTGTAAAATATTATGTAATTTTGACAAAAGTAATCAGCATCAGAAATCGGTTATTAAAACTATAATGTTTAAAATTGTTTAAAGAAATAAAACATGGAAAATATTTTTTAAAGAATTAATTTCACTAATTTCACAGGAGTGATAATAATATAATATAATATAATATAATATAATATAATATAATATAATATAATATAATATAATATAATATAATATAAGGGCGACACGGTGGCTCAGTGAGTAGCACTTTCGCCTCACAGCAAGGAGGTTGCTGGTTCGAGTCCCGCGTGGGTCAGTTGGCATTTCTGTGTGGAGTTTGCATGTTTCTCCCCGTGTTGGCATGGGTTTTCTCTGGGTGCTCCGGTTTCCCTCACAGTCCAAAGACATATGGTATAGGTCAATTGATTGTCAGATTAATAAAGGGACTAAGCAGGAAAGAAAATGAATGAATGAATTATTCATTTATTCATTTTCCTTTGGCTTAGTCCCTTTATTCATTAGGGGTCACCACAGCGGAATGAACTGCCAACTACTCCAGCATATATGTTTTACACAGCGGATGCCCTTCCAGCTGCAACCCATCACTGGGAAACATCCATACACACATACACTACGGACAATTTAGCCTACCCAATTCACCTATACCACGTTTTTGGACTTGTGGGGGAAACCGGAGCACCCGGAGGAAACCCACGCGAACACGGGGAGAACATGCAAACTCCACACAGAAACGCCAACTGACCCAGCCGAGGCTCGAACCAGCGACCTTCTTGCTGTGAGGCGAACGTGCTACCCACTGCGCCACCGTGACGCCCTAAATGAATAATAACTCATTTAATTATTTAAGTTATTGAACTATTTAATAATTATGTAATTTTAGTTGATCATAAATCAAATAACACTCTTTTAACATAGAAAATAATTCATAGTTCACCTATAATTATTACAGTAATATTATGCATATTTTGATTCACACATATATATATACACAACAGTTCTGTCTGGTTCTTGAATCTCATTGGCTGATAGCCGTGTGATATTCTGCAAATAACAGCACTCGTCCAGCCTCTTCACCCTTGTGTATTACTCCGTCCACATACAGCAACAAGCAGAGGACACGCTACAGTTTGACAAATATTACTGCTGTTGGAAAACATCATGTACTTTTGAGGCTTTTTTAGTCGAGAATGTAGTTGTTTAGATTGCAATTATGCAGTTTATTTATAAGGATAGTGCCTTTTTTAAAATATTTATCATTTCTGAGAGACAGCGCGTCGGCGGCCATTAGCCTGTCTTTAAACAAAGACGGTTGACGATGAAAACAGTCCACATCCACAAGATGGAGACAGAGACCGCATAATAAGCCCTAAGAGAAAAACTGCTTCTGCTGTTCTGACGTCAGCTGCAGATGTGAAGGAATGGCGGAAGAAAGTAGTTCCTCTTACAAAAGTGTTTTTGAGACTCTCCGTGTTTGATTTTCTTTTTTATATACACGATTATGTCATTGAACTGTTGTATAAACGCAATATCACACTCGTACCAGTGCCGATATACAGCCACACCGCACTGCTACACGTGCGATATTGCTCATATATATTAATAATAAAATCTAATAGGAATATAATTTCTGCCAAAACATATTTTGTCAATCTCTACACTACAAAACAAACAAAAAGACATAGTACAGTTATGGCCAAAAGTTTTGAGAATTACATAAATATTGGAAATTGGAAAAGATGCTGCTTAAGTTTTTATAATAGCAATTTGCATCTACTCCAGAATGTTATGAAGAGTGATCAGATGAATTGCATAGTCCTTCTTTGCCATGAAAATTAACTTAATCCTGAAAAAAACTTTCCACTGCATTTCATTGCTGTCATTAAAGGACCTGCTGAGATCATTTCAGTAATCGTCTTGTTAACTCAGGTGAGAATGTTGACGAGCACAAGGGTGGAGATCATTATGTCAGGCTGATTGGGTTAGAATGGCAGACTTGACATGTTAATAGGAGGGTGATACTTGAAATCATTGTTCTTCCATTGTTAACCATGGTGACCTGCAAAGAAACGCGTGCAGCCATCATTGCGTTGCATAAAAATGGCTTCACAGGCAAGGATATTGTGGCTAGTAAGATTGTACCTAAATCAACAATTTATAGGATCATCAAGAACTTCAAGGAAAGAGGTTCAATTCTTGTTAAGAAGGCTTCAGGGCATCCAAGAAAGTCCAGCAAGTGCCAGGATCGTCTCCTAAAGAGGATTCAGCTGCGGGATCGGAGTGCCACCAGTGCAGAGCTTGCTCAGGAATGGCAGCAGGCAGGTGTGAGTGCATCTGCACGCACAGTGAGGCGAAGACTTTTGGAAGATGGCCTGGTGTCAAGAAGGGCAGCAAAGAAGCCACTTCTCTCCAAAAAAAACATCAGGGACAGATTGATCTTCTGCAAAAAGTATGGACTGCTGAAGACTGGGGCAAAGTCATATTTTCCGATGAAGCCCCTTTCCAATTGTTTGGGGCATCTGGAAAAAGGCTTGTCCGGAGAAGAAAAGGTGAGTGCTACCATCAGTCCTGTGTCATGCCAACAGTAAAGCATCCTGAGACCATTCATGTGTGGGGTTGCTTCTCATCCAAGGGAGTGGGCTCACTCACAATTTTGCCCCAAAAACACAGCCATGAATAAAGAATGGTACCAAAACACCCTCCAACAGCAACTTCTTTCAACAATCCAACAACAGTTTGGTGAAGAACAATGCATTTTCCAGAATGATGGAGCACCGTGCCATAAGGCAAAAGTGATATCTAAGTGGCTCGGGGACCAAAACATTGAAATTTTGGGTCCATGGCCTGGAAACTCCCCAGATCGTAATCCCATTGAGAACTTGTGGTCAATCCTCAAGAGGCGGGTGGACAAACAAAAACCCACTAATTCAGACAAACTCCAAGAAGTGATTATGAAAGAATGGGTTGCTATCAGTCAGGATTTGGCCCAGAAGTTGATTGAGAGCATGCCCAGTCGAATTGCAGAGGTCCTGAAAAAGAAGGCCAACACTGCAAATACTGACTCTTTGCATAAATGTCATGTAATTGTGGATAAAAGCCTTTGAAACGTATGAAGTGCTTGTAATTATATTTCAGTACATCACAGAAACAACTGAAACCAAGATCTAAAAGCAGTTTAGCAGCAAACTTTGTGAAAACTAATATTTGTGTCATTCTCAAAACTTTTGGCCACAACTGTATAATATAAAGTCTAATGTGTTAAACTAGATTAGATGCTGTTTAATTGACTCTTAATTAAGGGCCAGTGACAGACTTATGTTCAATATTACATCCAAAAAAATAAATAAAAGTAATTCTAAAACTTATGTTGTGTTTTTCCTTTGCATGATTTACTTGTCTGCCACAATAATGTAACGTCTCAAATCATCTTTAATTATCTTTCAAGCTTTTCTCTGCAAACATTGATTTACGTGATTAGCTGTGGTTAATTTGATTAATTAATCAGCAGATCACACAGTTAATTTAATTAAAATTCTTCCACCAGTCATTCCACCGTAGGAGCTTTTGAAAAGATGAAGAATATTAAACATGAACCGTTCCTAAGAGTGAAAACAGCTGACATGAAGCTTTTCACTCATAAACATCAAACTGTAGGGATGAAAATAATCATATGCATTTGTTTATATGGCAAAACATGTCTTTTTCACCGAGAAGGTCCATACAGATTCCAAAGGTAGATAGATCAGGGCCTGATTAATATGTGGACTTTGGGGGTTTTACGATGTGGTCACATGTTGATTGGTCAGTTTGTATGTCTCTTGGTCACATGGTCAAGAAAGAGACAAAATAGGTGGTAAACTTTGCTCTGGCCTCTTTTCCTGCTCTGCTCCTCTCCTGCGTACAGGCTCTCGTTGAGGCCTACTCTCTTTGTCTCCCTCTCCCTCCCTCTGTCTCTCCCTCTCTCTCTCAGGTAACTTTATTTTACATTTAAGCTGGGTACAGTTAATATCATGTTTTTTATCATTTCATGTTTTATCATTTCACCCGCTTCGAATGTTATCAGTCGATTGAATGGGCGTTGATTTAAGTCAGTGGTTTATCAGCTGATAGATTTCATCAGTGGTTTATCAGCTGATAGATATGGGCCAGTAGGGGCCTACTGCGCCTACTGATAGGCTCAGAAGGCCATTATCAACATTACTGTGACGGTTGGGTTTATGGTTGGGGTAGGGGTAGACGTTAATAAAATACAATTAATGGGAAATAATATAATTTAATAAATAATCAGCATAGGCTCATTCTGCATTTTGTCTTTAAAACGAATGCTGCGTGGCGGTATACACGCTTACCTCCATATAAATGGATTTTGAGCTGTTATCAGTTTCTCCAGTGGCTCACCGTGTACGTCGGCAGACTTGTGACGTAGTGCGGAGTTGACAGCGATGACGGGGTTCGAGTCTGGCGAAGAACGGCCTCAGAAAGCAAGTAAATTATTTTTTTTTTTATTGCTTTTTAAAAAACTGACGGTTTGGTTTAGGGAAGGAGAAAGGCGGGTTAATCGGAGCGACCTCTGCTGGATTTACGCGAGAACAGCAGATATTTGATATCTCATATAGCTGATTAACCATGTGCATGGTTGATAACAGCCTTCCGAGCCTACCAGTAGGCGCAGAAGGCCCCTACTGGCCCATATCTATCAGCTGATAAACCACTGATAACGCCCATTTAATCGACTGATAACATTCGAATCCGCTGATCATTTTATACAGTTATTTGTAAGTAATTCAGTGTAACCATAGAGAATTATTGTTATTAAATCATTTCATTTTCAAGTATTTGTGAATTACTTTTGATTTAACATCAACACTTAATTGCTCCATATTGCAATACAACACAATCACATAATAGCAACGCTCTCCCACATTTTTAGCTATTATAACTGCCCTTATTTCTGTTTTTGGTATAAGATTGCAGAAGGATGGTTCGACTAGAAATGTACAGTTTTTCACCATCATACTGATAAACTTTTTAGTCATTCGGAAAAACTACAGTTTGAACCGCTGTAGTTAAAAACCCATTCTTACAAAAACACTGCTGATGCTGAACTTCACACAACTGAATGAGGAGCGGAGAGAGAAAAACCTGAAGAAAAGAGTGCAGACTGGACTCACACACAAAAGCGATTAGTTACTTTACTTTAAAAAAGTGAGTAAACCCATTGCCTCAAAAGCAACAAGTTGATTTTACTTAAAAAAAAAAAAGTCAGTGTAAACCCATAATTATGCACATAGTTTGTTTACTTAATAATTATAATTAATGAGTTAATGAGCAATGAGTTCGCTCTCTTTTTTTAAAAGTAAAGTCAGGTAATGGCTTTTTACAGTGCAAAAGGGACAGTTTGACTTTCCCTGACATTTTAATGTATAGGACTGAATATTGAAGAATACAATCTAGTGTGTAATCTACTGCAACAACTGAAAACTATGCATTAGAAGCAGAAAAGCATGGCTGAAGTTAACTTTTTAATGATACATTTTGTATTTATTCTTTTTCACATTTCATTTCACACGTTTTCATTCATTTGTTTTCCTTCGGCTTAGTCCCTTTATTCATCAGGGGTCGCCACAGCGGAATGAACCACCACCTTTTCCAGCATATGTTTTACACAGCGGATGCCCTTCCAGCTGCAACCCAGTACTAAGAAACATCCATACACACTCATACACTATGGCAAATTTAGTTTATTCAATTCATCTATAGCGCATGTGTTTGGACTGTGGGGGAAACCGGAGCACCCAGAGGAAAACCACGCCAACACGGGGAGAACATGCAAACTCCACACAGAAATGCCAACTGGCCCAGCCGGGACTCGAACCAGCGACCTTCTTCCTGTGAGGCGACAGTGCTAACCACTGAGCCACTGTGTCGCCTGTTTTGTGAACTCAAAATATATTTTAGCACCAAAAATGTTGTCCTTAGAAACAACATACACTGTAAAAAAATATCTGTTAATTAACAGTTTCAGTATTTTGTGCTTCACAAGTGTTTTCCATTTATTTACTGTTGTGAATTGCATTATGGGATGTTGATCTCTGCTCTATTGACTTTTGATGTTGAAAATTCTACTTTTTATTGACATTTTAGAAATAATATAACGTATAGGAAATAATATCTAGAGAAATAAGTCTGTAAAATAACAGAAAATGTACTGGCAGTTTATTACAAGGTTTTTGTAGCATAATATACAACAGTAACCCAGACAATATATCACTTTAAACTATTAAAAATGTTCATAAAAGTCACTTTTCAAACTTTTCAAGGTTAAAAGTTGTTGGAAGAAAGATCAAGCTCCCATAATGCAGTTCAAAAGCATAAATAAACATTCCAAATAAAAACATGAATCACAAAATATGGAGAACTGCTAATTTACAGATTTTTTTTACAGTGTATTTATTTTTGACACTCTAAAATAGTTTATTTCATCCCAAAACTGACTGCTGGGTTAATTTTTCTATTAAATGTATAGGCCCAAATTTAACCCAACATTTGGGTTTGTCCATATTTCACCCATTTTAAGTGTATTTTACACAGTGTTATAATAAACATCACACCAAGGGTATTATTGTTTCTCATAATATCAGTACAAACCCAGATCCGAGAAATTTAGCTGAGTTGAATATTGCGACTAGAAATTAATGTTTAAGCATTAGCAAATAAATGAGAAACAATATCATTTCTTAAACTGCAGCATTTTTGCCAAATGAAAAGCAATTATAACCTGCTTTTATTACTATATACAGAATAAAATAAAATTAAGCCATTAAGCAAGTGTTACCGCACTCAAATAAAGAAAATGTGCAATTATTGTGGTTTAATGGTTTCAGTTTCTGCCAAGGGATTTAAATAAATTAAAACCGAAATCTTTTTATACATTTTGTCTGTGATAAAGGCATTTAAAGGCTTAGTCCACCTAAATAATTGTATTAATTACTCACCCTCATGTCATTTCAACCCCCTGAGACCTTCGTTCATCTTCAGAACACAAATGAAGATATTTTAGATGAAATGAGAGAGCTCCCTCATCCTCCATATACAGCAACCCTTGAAAGACATTCAAAGTGCAGAAAAATACTAAACAGATTGTAAAAAAGTTCATGTGACTTCAGTGATTCAACTGTAATAATACGAAACTCCAAGAACACTTTTGTGTGTCAAAAAAACTTTAAAACTTGACTTTGTTCACTTATATCTTATATCCGCATCAGGTCAGTGTGTGCATTTACTATACAGTAGTACAATGTATTGACATTAGAGTCAACAGCGCAACACACAAGCGTCATACTTCCACGAGTAAACACAAACCCTGACCTGGTGCAGAAGACATAGATGAACAAAGTAAATTTTACAGTTTAGTTTTTTATTTGTTGTTGCACAAAAGTGTTCCTGGAGCTTCGTAGGAATTACAGCTGAACCACGGAATTCACATAGATTTGTTTGACAATGTTTTCTGTATTTGTATGTACCTTTTGAAGATGAACAAAGGTCTCAGGGGTCTGGAATGACATGAGGGCGAGTACTTAATTACAGAA
Organism: Danio jaintianensis; assembly: GCA_903798115.1. Classification (NCBI taxonomy): domain Eukaryota; kingdom Metazoa; phylum Chordata; class Actinopteri; order Cypriniformes; family Danionidae; genus Danio; species Danio jaintianensis. Next base: position 4,466,057 of record CAIGQV010016735.1, read on the forward strand.
TTTTCATTTTTGGGTGAACTAACCCTTTAAAGGGCCTGTATGTGAGCAAACATGCACAGTACAGTAGTGTTTCTTTACAAATTAACATGTTCAACAAGTAGCTTGATATGCATAATTCACAAGATCTCTCTTTTTGGTGTGTTTTGCTCACCGTGATGCTCTGCTAAAAATTGAATGGAACAAATGTTCACAAATTCTGCTATGAAACACTATTTTTTTTAAAACAAGGATTCAGCAAAAGCATATAAAATTCATAAAAAAAACAAACACTGCACTCAAAATCTTTAAAGATTGTCAAGTTATTGATTATAATCCATTTTCCTCTGGAGAAATGAGTGCAGTTTTTATCTGTTGTCAGTAAAGTAGCTTCAATGAGCGCAAAGCAAATGTGACTCTTTCACGATAATGGAATTCGATATTAATCGATACTGGAATTTTAAAAACATTTCCCACTAACATTTGAGCCCTGTTAAGCAAGTTCTTAAACAGCGCTGATTTGCCATCGTGTTCACGTGCTCAACAGAAATGACTGTGATTGGCCGTGAAGGTCATCAGTTCACCGAACTCACCGCTGTTTACTGAGTGTAATCACAAATACAGGGACACTGGAGTGTTTTAAAGTCGTGAAGATCAGTCGATTCATCAGCAGATCGCTCATATGTCGGCTTATAAACAGACCAGCTGATCTTTGTGGCTTTAAAACGCTTCAATGTCCCTGTATCTGTGGTCACAATCAGCGGTGACCTTCACGGCCAATCACAGTCATTTCTGTTGAGCACGTGGACACAATAGCAAATCAGCGCTGTTTAAGAACGCGTTCAACAACGCTCAAATGTTAGCGGGAAATGGATGTTTTAAAATTTTCAGCACTGATTGGTATGGAATTGACCCTTCGCTAAGCCCCGCTCTCCACGTTACTGTTGTTACGCATGTCAAGCTTTCGTGCCTGGCACGTCTACTACAATATGTATGCGCAGGTGTCAGACATTCCCAGGGATATAATTAGTCATTTTTGGCGAACAGGTAAAATATCTGAGAAAGCCAGACAAAAAAGGACTGCAGTATGCATTACAGGGGTATATTCACAACATAATACACAACCGATTAGAAAATAATTTAATCAAAATTGAGGCTAAAGCCTAGCCGCCTCATACGCTGACCATTCAACAGCGTAGTTCATGCACAGCAGGATAGGTGAAATTTAAAAATAATCTAATAATAACAAATTAAACCGTGATTTCTCTTTTTTTTGCCAAAAAGCCTGATAGACTAATTGTTGTGCAATGAAATATAGCATTACTAACCGATGAGGAAACACGCATGGACAGAAATTGATGGATTTGTGCCAAATATTAGCATCATTGACCCATAACAATGTACAGTACCTATAACTGTCAGTATGTTTGTGTGCTTTTTATACAGTTTCTATTCTAACTTGCAGTTAAGTAGAAAAAATAAGTAAATTGAAATGCAAATCGAAGTTAACATAGATTTTCTAACCCTCTAACACAGACACTAACCCTCTATAACGTCATCACCAATGACTAAATCTCCAAAAGGCAGATGAAAACATCGGTCAATTGTAGCTTTGACATGGACATGAGGGTTATAAGACTGAAAAACAGCTGCGGGTGAAGTATATTGATCGCAAGTGCTCAGTTTGTGGTCATATCTCTGTTTTGTTCTGTTGATATGTAATCCAAATATTCGTAGCTTGAAACAGATGGAAATATGACTGGATTGTGCTGCTTTTACGGCCCCTCACACAGCTTGATCCACGCTGGCTTTTCTCCCCTTGGGTTTCAGGCTTTGGAAAGGGAAAAAAATTCCACCACCCCATCCAAACTTTTAGGATACCGGGTATCAGATTTGCACAATCCATATGCACAATGCTTTGGCTTGTTTCCCTCGCTCGAAAGCTTGACAGACCTCCTGCGCGTAGCTACGGTTGCTAAGCCACGATTGGTGTGTGGCGGTTTTCGGGGGTGGCTTAGCTAAGGGTCAATTCCAGTATGGTGACAACACTCCTATAACACATCGCGATTAATATGTGCTTTCTTCTAATGAACATCATGTACCTGTTACCTTCACATCTGTAAGGTGAACATGCAACAAATCCAATGGCTTGGAAAGGTTGTGTGCTTTAAGTGGTTAAATTTAGACGTGTTATAGTGCATGGTTTGATGCTAATGTGGCCTCGGCGTATTGACAGTATACTAATTCACTTTCCAGCCAACTTTTAACTTGCCATTTTGCAAGTGTTGCAGTTCTTGTTACATTCAGGCCGTGATTTAAAGGTCACGAATGTCCAGAAGTCACAAAAGCTGGTGTGAAATTCAATGTGGCAAAAAAAATTTTAACAGCTTTTGTAATTACTGAAGGTGAGGGGAAAAAAATCATGCAAGTGCAGCTTTCTTTCTTTTACTGAAGTTATTTATACATTGTTTTAAGTCAGAAAAGGTGTGTTTGAACCCTCTGGGATGATTAATGATCAAAATACAAGACAGATTGACAAATATAGTTATCAAGCACACCTCCTTAAATAAAATCTAATTAGTTTTCTACTTCAGATAAATCAAATATCTCATTACACAAAGCTAATTTAACAAGGACATGTTTAAAAGTCTATTTAGGAACAACAGGTGGAATTTACCTTCGTCTTTCTCAGTTTGTGAGCATGAATTCATTTTTCCAAAGAGAATAATTATCTTTCTTCTTCCGCTCTTTGAATTATTGTTCCCTTAGGGAGGAATATTAAAACAAGAAAAAAGGTTACAGATACAGTGATGTTAAACATTAATTTATATTCTGCTTGCCTTCAAATTAACGCGTCCACAATTGTGTGTCATTTAAAAGGTTTGAGTAATTACAATTCCCCGGCTTGTTAATATATAAATTATTCAAACCATCTAAATCAGTCCGATATGAAGCTCTCAGTTTCCACATCTGAAAGCTCACGGAGGTGAATTATTTCCTCAGTGTTAGATGTCATTCTTTTCATCTTTGCTTTAATAGCACGCTGCAGTATGAGTTTAATGTTTTTGGGGGGGGGGGGGGGTGTCCCTCTTTTGATTATAGTTTACCTGATGTTTGATACTCGCTTGAACACAGTCAAATGATCACCATAATGCAGACTAAATGAGTCACTCAACATTACACACACACGCACACACACTGGAGTGCGTAATGTAAGTGCACATAAAGAATTTCTAATGCCAAGAAACATAACTATTTTCTTGTCAACTTTTCTCAAAATAAATGTGAAAATATATAGTGTATACATAATCATTTTGCAAGTCTATAATCTGATCATACTTTTTTTATACCAAGCACTTTTCGTCAACTGCAAAGCAGGGGTCTCATTTATAAACATGCGTACGCCGCTTCCCACGCAAGTGATCTATAAAAAAAAAACTTGACAGGAGAATGTGAGTAAACTCTAAGTAAACATGTTTAACTTAAATATTGACTTAATTGAACCACTTTAAATCATTATATGAGACATAATCATTAATAAATTAAAACTGATTTTGCTGTACGTTCACTTTTATGAAGGTTTCTACACAATTTAAAAAATCAGACCCCAGATTATTCCAAGTAATACTATTAATTTATAAATATATAGTCAATTATGTATAATTGTTAACAAGGAGGCAGAGGCTGCAATGCTTTAGTCAAATAAGGATGTACTAAATGTTCCACTAATATATATATATATATATATATATTTAAAAATCATATGCTAATTCTGAGCAGGGGGTGCTCAACCTGTGGTCTGTGTGGGCCTAATGGCCCAGTATAGTGATGGAGACTCTGTACTGTCATTGGGCACCATCTTTTGGATGAGATATTAAACTGAGGTCCTGACTCTCTGTTGTTGTTAAAAATCCCAGGGTGTCCTTTGAAAACAGTAAGGGTGTGTCCCCATTGGCCTCTGTCCATCATGGCCTTCTGAACATCCCCCATATCATAATTAGCTCCATCACTCTGTCTCCTCTCCATCAATAAGCTTGTGCGGTCTGGTGCAAAATGGCAGAGGTGCATGGTGGTGGTGGCGGATGAAGAGATCCCCCATCAACATCTGTAAAACACTGAGTACCCAGAAAAGCAGTATATAAATGTAAGGAATTATTATTGTTTATTAATTTTCCTTCGGCTTAGTCCCTTTACACAGAAACGCCAACTGGCCCAGCCGGGACTCAAACCAGTGACCTTCTTGCTGTGAGGCGACAGTACTAACTACTGAGCCACTGTGCCGCCATCATCGTTATTATTATTATTAAATGTTTATTTGATAAGCCAATTGTTTATTTATGGGTTTTGATGCTGCATTTCCCTGTGTGTAATAAGCAACGTGTACATGCGCTGTGGACCTGCCTATAAATGCGTATCACTAACATGTTCTTTAAATAACAAAAAATAAATAAATAATTTTTAAACTTTTAACCAGTTTTTAGTTGGTCGATTGTGTGGTTTATTTCACGTGCCTCAAAATAGAAATGTGCCAACAATGCACCTTAACACACCTCCTTTTCAAACTAGCACGCACATGGGTGCACAAAGGAGTGCAAATGTATTTGGTATTTAAAGACTGAGGTCAGGACTTGAAAGTAATATCAGCGCTGGCCAAAGCTAGCAAAAAAAAAACCTGCATCCCACATGGCGCCACATTGTGCAAGGTGTATAACAGGACCCTTTGCGTGATATTACTGTCAAATTATTTCTATAAACATCTAAAAAAAAATCAAACCTGGAAAGTTTAAAGTAGTCAGATATTTCCAGTTTGTCAAACCTGTTCTTGAGCAAAAACGATCCATTAGCTCGCAGGCTCCGGCTCATTACAAAACACATCCATACTTGCTAGAAGAGCACGACCTTAAGTTAATAGACAGATCGCATCAGCCAATCAATACGGCTCATCATGGGGCTTATAATCCGTTCCACTGGTCTGCAGCAGACGTGCCCTGTCAACTAAACAGACAGCAATCGCTTTCTCCACTGAATAAAAGAAGATGTATGTCAGTGAGTTTAAGGCATGTGTCAGAAAAAAAAAGTCTGATTCAATTGATCTGCATTGGATACACGTTTCGTGTTCTTGCTGAAAATGTGCAAACCGTCAGCCGCTTTTGAGGGATTTGTCCTTAGAGCTTCATAAGAATTTAAGTGGATTATTTTTTTTAAGAAAACACACAGGTAAGCCTATGCGATTAAGCATTTGGGAGAGGGTGTTGTTGGGAAATATAGCAGATACTGTGAATTTACTTTCTTAAGGTTTAGACTTTGCCATGTTTTAAAGCAAATGCTCTCTACTTAATCTTCTTCTCGTTTAGTTTAGGAATGGCTTTCTAAATACGTCCCGGTGACAAACGACAGTAAAGAAAAGCATATTTTCAAATCAAACCATTAATCCAAAATCATAAATAAAAGCATTTCCTATTAACAACAACAATTTCTCATCCTCTTCCTCTTTATTTTCTACTCATACACAACCACGCATCTGCTCCTGCTTTCTTTGGATTACACTTGAAAGCTACACTGCAAATATATTTACTTCCCTATGATGTATTGCTTATGTTTTTCCTCATTTGTCAGTTGCTTCAGATCACAGACTGTAAAATCTTCAGATTCAAGAGTCTGCTGCAAGATTAAATGTAAATGTCAATCCTGATCCATGCAAGACACTGGAAAACTTTGATCAAATTCAGATTTTCTCTTCCAACTCACAACCCACATCCAATGGAAAAGAAATCTGCAGGTAATGGACATGTTCAGCTTGCCTTGTTTCATTATTTTGCAGCACATTCTCCCACGCAGTTGTAAAAGAGTGATGAAAACAGCACAGAAGCTAATAAACATTTAAAACAATGTATATATATATATATATATATATGAGCAATATTGTTCCCTTATTAATTAAGAAAATGTCACTGTGTGTTAAATGAAATATTAACACTTGTGCATGTTAACTGTACACACAAACAACTTGCTTGAATTATTACATTTATACTGTTAATTAATTTTAACCATTGTAATTCACAGGTTTTAATAGAACTTTGTCTTAAACAGATGAATTGAACGAATGAATGATAGAAAGAATGAATGATAAAATGAACGATATAGTGAATAAACCAACCCAGGCTCATTCTGATTACGTACCTATATACATTTCAGGAGAGAGCAAAATACATCCCAGGGGCTACATTTTTTTTGCAGTTTTTGTTTTTGCGAATCCACCAGAGGCTGTTTTGTACGATTTTTGAGATCTCAAAAAATCCGAGAGCTATTCGCGCCTGCTGTTCTCACGTAAAACGAGGCCGCTGTCGACTGACTGTCTACTGACTGTCTACTGACTGAATGACTGACTGACTGACCGATCGACTGACCCACCCTCCCCCTTCCCTAAACCCAACCAATAGTGTTTTAAAAAGCACCGATTGACCAGTGCCCACCCCCTTCCCTAAACCCAACCGACAGTGTTTTCAAAATCAATCCAGAAAAAGGAAAGCCCTCGTCTGATTTTTACCACGTTTTCAGATTTTACCACATTCTCACCGTGTTATTTACTTGTTTATTTTATTTTTTAGCTTTTGTTTTGTCTTACCTGCTTTCTGGAACCGTTCTTCACCAGACTCGAACTCCATTGTCACGGTCAACTCCGCTCTGTGTCTCAAGTCCGCTGACGTACATGTCGAGCTACCGGACAAATTGGTAACAGCGGGAAAGCCGTCTATAGGGAGGTTGTCAGCTGCTAGCATGAAAAGGAACGGCGTCATACCGCTCCGTAGCGTTCGTTTTAAAGACGAAATGCAGCCATATGTACTTCTGGCTACGTAATTTGCGATCTCCAGAAATGTATATCGGGCTACATTTTCAGAATGAGCCTATGTTGCAACGAATAATAGAACGAATGAACGAATGATAAAACAAACAAAAGATAGAGCGAATGAACAAAAGACAGAATGAATGAACAAACAACAGAGCAAACAAACCATAGAGCAATTGAATGAACGAACAAATTAACAAACGAATGATAGAACAAATTATTTTATGAGGACACGAGGACAGTCAATCAAGGTTATTTTAGTAAACAAAACTAAAACTAAAACTACTGATCAAAAACATTTTCCTTAACTGATCAATGAAAAATGAAAAATAAATGAAACTAACAAAAGTCACATAAAAAAGGCACAGTGGCTCAGTAGTTCGCACTGTCGCCTTACAGCAAGAAGGTCGCTGGTTCGAGTCCCAGCTGGGCCAGTTGGCATTTTTGTGTGGAGTTTGCATGTTCTCTCCGTGTTGGCGTGGGTTTCCTCCGGGTGCTCCGGTTTCCCCCAGTCCAAACACATGCGCTATAGGTGAATTGGATGAACTAAATTGGCCGTAGTGTATGAGTGTGTGTGAATGTGAGAGCGTGTGGGTGTTTTCCAGTACTGGGTTGTGGCTGGAAGGGCATCCGTTGCATAAACCATGTGCCGGAATAGTTGGCGGTTCATTCCACTGTGGCGACCCTTGATAAATAAGGGACTAAGCCGAAGGAAAATGAATGAATTAATAGTTTACAGAATAAATAAAATAAAATCTGACCAGCAGCTGTTTAGAGAAATACCTGTAGATGGCGCTTTTACAGACACAATAAAAATGATGTTTACAAAAAACATCTTAAACATAAAACAGCAAAAAACAAAAAAGTTAGTGTATATGTATGCACTACATATATCATCTGTAATATGAAGAAGTTTTACAATTTCTTTATTATACCTCATAATTTTATTAGATTAAGTTGCATTTGTATGGTTTTTTAGTTCAGTGGCTGTTCAAACAGTTATTTTATTTTTATTACAATGAGGTTTTCACAAGAGATAACGCAAGCTGTGCAGACATTAAACAAGAATTAATAAACTAGAATTACTAGTAAACTAGTAACTAAAATATAGAAACTAAATATATATAACCTAAATAGTATATAGAATATAGTATATAGTATATAACCTAAATAGTCACCACAGCGGATGCCCTTCCAGCTGCAACCTAGTACTGGGAAACATCCATATACACTCATACACTATGGCCAATTTAGTTTATTCAATTCACCTATAGCGCATGTCTTTGGACTGTGGGGGAAACCGGAGCACCCGGAGGAAACCCACGCCAACACATAGTATCAAAATAAAAGCAAATTTGAAGGGTTCCAATTTTGGCCATTTTGCAAGATGTAAAATAAGTTTTAGTGTCTCCAGAATTTCTGTGAAGTTTCAGGTCAAAATACCCATCAGATCATTTATTATACCCTCCCTGTAAAAACTGCTGGGTTCCACACAATTCCTTCATGTTGTCCCAACACAAATTGATTGAGTTAACTTAATTGTTTTATGTTCAATCCACATAAATGTGTAAAAATGATTAAGTTGTCCCCCATAAAAATATTAAGAATTGTGTTGTTTCAACTTATTTTAAACAAGTAGTTATTAAACAAAAATGTATTTTATGAGTGCTGTTGAAAATGCCAATTTTTGAGGGAATTGTAGCTGTTTTTGTGTTTGTGATTTTGACGGAAAATGAGCTGGTTCTCCTCGCCCACTCTTGGGACAGTTCTCTCAGGGAAGGATAACCAGAATCCATTATGGCTAAGTTACTGTGCAAAATAAACCTGGTTTAACATCCACAAACCAGGACCTCTATTGTGTGATTGAAGAGTCCTTGTTTATAGTTGTGTACACTATGCAGCTGTGTTGATTCCAGCAATGAATAATTATGTAGCTCAAAAAATATACACTACCTGAAAAAAGTCTTGTTGTCAATCCCAGCTGTAAGAGCAACAAATAATAACTTGACTTCTAGTTGAACATTTGGAAAAGTGGCAGAGGTTTTCTGATGAATCATCACAAATACTGCAGAAGACCTATTGGACCCTGCATGGACCCAAGATGCTCACTGAAATCAGTCAAGTTTGGTGAAGGAAAAATCATGGTTTGGGGTTACATTCAGTATGGGGGCGTGCGAGAGATCTGCAGAGTGGATGGCAACATCAACAGCCTGAGGTATCAAGACATTTGTGCTCCCCATTACATTACAAACCACAGGAGAGGGCAAATTCGTCAGGAGGATAGCGCTCCTTTTCATACTTCAGCCTCCACATCAAAGTTCCTGAAAGCAAAGAAGGTCAAGATACTCCTGGATTGACCAGCCCAGTCACCAGACATGAACATTATTGAGCATGTCTGGGATAAGGTGAAGGAGGAGGCGTTGAAGATGAATCCAAAGAATCTTGATGAACTCTGGGAGTCCTGCAAGAACGCTTTCTTTGCCATTCCAGATGACTTTATTAATAAGTTTTTGAGTCATTGCAGAGATGTATGGGAGTCATACACAATATAAATTATTTTTCCACTGCACCATGACTTTATATTCTATACTGTACATTATTTCTGTTAAGTGACAAGACTTTTGTCTAAGCAAAGTCAGACCCTACTGTCCTAACTTTAATTTTAATAATTAAAAATTAAGGCATGATCATATTAAGCTAGAGGCCTTTGCCTTTCACATAAGCCACTTCTGATACCAAATGATCAACTAGAAGTCAAGTTATTATTTGTTGTTCCTAAAACTTGGATAGGCAACAAGACTTTTGTCAGGTAGTGTAGTTAAAAATGTTATAAAAAATACAAAATGTATGAAACAGGTCTCCTTATCTCAGTTTCTTTGCAAATCCTGTCTTGTGACATGTTTATACGTGCTACTATGGAGACATGTTAACACACCTGTCAATCAATATCGGTGGGTGGGGAAATTTTCAATGCAGTGGACCTCAAAATCGATGTGATTTGAATCCTATTTTAACATCAGGAAATGTTATAAAAGAGACTTGTGTTTATTTCACTCCAATATTTTGCTTTTGCTTTCAAAAGTGCATTTTAAATTATAGGAGCCCTTTAAAATGCAAAAAAAACCTTGGACCCATATGAAGTGTTGATTTGACCTGAACGAGGCGATAAGTGCTGAGATGTTTTGCAAATAAAATGGTTGTACCTGAAGAATAGTGAGGTAAACACATGCGCATTAAGAATTAATGCAGCAACAGTTATAGTACTCATCATCCAAGCATCAAAAACCTCAATTTTAGTCCACTTCTCACGAAACCTTGATCTATTCAGACAAGCTCACGATTTACAGATTGATGTTTCTTTCTTACTCTTCTGCGCAGTAAAGCACACGGAAGACTCTAAAGAATAAACTACCAGTCTGCAAATCAAAACCAATAAGCCAGTGTTTTGCTCTGACAATGGCAAGAAGAACACTTGATCAAACGTCTTTCTAGCTCCTTACGGTTAAACGAGCACCTTATTTCTTCTGCAGTGTGTGTGAATTCTCTGCGTGCACACTTTCCATTGAACGCGATCCTGCTGTACTTACAAAGAACACTGAGTCCTGGACTCTCAAGGAGGAGAACAATTGAATATTTTCACTTGATATTCGGCAGACGTCAAATTCTGAACATCCATTATCTACCAGAAGTCAGTAAAAGGGTAAGAGAGGAACACGTTGAACTGCTATTTAATCAAATATTTAACATTTCAAGTCAATTCTGTTGTGACATTTATTCATGAGTTCACTGTTCCTGTTTTCAGCAGATGCTCAAAGACATTTTACAACTATTAAAGAGATAGTTCACCCAAAAAGCAATATTCTGTTATTTCACTTGTTCACTTGTTTCACTTGTTATTTCACTTGTTACTTGTTTCTTTTTTTTCTTCTGTTGAACACTAAAGAAGATATTTTTAAGAATGATGGAAATGGTAACCAGGGCTTGACATTAACACCCGCCAACCCACCAAATGTGGTTAGATTTCAGCTGTGGCGGGTTAGACAGACACTCCCACTAGCCACTTTGGCTGGTTGAAAATCATTTTAAAATTGTATTTTTCTTAAAAGCAGGGTTCGACAATAAGGATGGCCCAATATTCGTGCAAATGTGATCATAGAATCGAGAAGCAGCACGACTGACAAAAAAAAGAATTGTGTTCGCGCAAGCAAAAGAAAGCAGGTGAATACCGAATGAGAGTATGATCACTAGCATGCACAGTGATGTGATGCCCACGACTGTTCAAAAAGCACGCGCGCTCCCATTTACTTCGTTTACTTTCCCATTTACGCAACCGTGCATAGAGGAAACGCAACTGGTGTGATTGGTTCTCTTTGAAGTAGACTGGACACAAAAACGATGATTGTGCACCCACAGTCCTGCTGCTTTCAATGGCTCAAG
>CAIGQV010016735.1:4482316-4514050 GCA_903798115.1 Danio jaintianensis
CCTCAATACACCAGACATTGTGTTAGAAACTCTCATATGCTTTACATATTTGTTTCTATGTTTGTTTATTTAACTGTTATTTTCATCTATAACACTCCATTTTTGCATCTCATTTATATACACTATGAACAGCAGCTACGCTAATTATTTTCTTTATTCTCTATTTCCACCTGGGAATACTCATTCCGAGGTCCCTAGAGACTATGCAGCGCCATTGATGCGATCCAAGACCTGTGAAGAGATTATCCCAAGGTATCCATAATCCTGGACCAGGTCGTATCCCGAGCTGATGCTGTGGTCGTCATGGAGTGCATGAGACTGATTCCTGAATGACCACCGTGACAAATGAGTCCCCACATTGATCCTGCGGGCCAACCTGACTGCCCACCGGTACCCTACTCACATCTGCAGCTTCTCCACGATGGACGTCCAGCTTCTTCAGCCTCCAGCGCCTAGACTGCAGCTCTGAACAGGAAGTTTGGCCAGATGAAAAATGGTCGTGCCCAACAGAGCCTATTTTCTTTTGATGTTTTTTTTCCCTTCACTTCGTCAAGTTTTGTTCCTCGCCGCTGTCGCCGCTGGCTTGCTCGGATCGGGACTTGTGGAGCTGTGCTTCGGTGGATTTGCTCTACAGTGTTTGAACTTTCAGCAGTGAAATTTAAACCACACTGAACTAAACTAAACTGAACTTCAACTCTGAAATCTGGACTTTACTAGAACTATGTTAAGCTGCTTTGACACAACCTATATTGTGAAAAGCGCTATATAAATAAACATGAATTGAATTGAATGAATATTTGTTATTCGTAATATTTACCTACAGGTTTCCAACATTCTTCAAAATATCTTCCTTTGCTTTCAACAGAAAAAAAAACCCTCAAAGTGGTTTGTAACATGTCAGGAGTGAGTAAATTATGGCTGAATTTAAATTTTTTTGGTGAACTATCCTTTTAACCCCTTTGCATCCTTATTGACATTTTTGGTCTTTTTCATTTTATTTATTTATTTATTTATTTATTTATTTATTTATTTATTTATTTACTTATCTATTTATTGGCTGTGTCAGTATACAGAATACATTTCAAAGTAAATGTGCATTTTATTGACATTTTAACATTTCAAATATTTCAATATTGCAAATTTCAAAAGAGAAATGTTTCTTGCTAGTGGGATTCAAGCAAAAAAAAAGAAAATCATACATTCTTTGTTAACAGGTGTCCATTTCGTTGGCAAGGCTACAAAATTGTGATTTTAAAAATATATTTTGGTACTTTTTTCAAGTTTGGCCTGCGGATTACTTGGGTCAAATTAATTGCAATTATGTAATAATAAAAAAAAAAAAAAATAATAATAATAGTAATAATGGTAACACTTTACAATAAGGCTGTATTAGTTAATGTTAGCTAATGCATTTACTAACATGAACTAACAATGAACAACTGTATTTTCATTAACTTACGTTAGCTAACATAAACAAGTACTGTGATAAATGTATTTTTCATTGTTTGTTCATGTTAAGTCACGGTGCATTAATTAATGTTAACAAGCATGAATTTGGATGTTAATAATGCATTAGTAAATGTTGAACAATGATTAATAAATGCTGCACAAGTTTTGTTCATAATTAGTTCATGTTAGTAAATACATTAACTAACATTAAATGAAACCTTATTGTAAAGTGTGACCATAATAATAATGCATTAAAATTAATGCTTCTCTTAATCCAAGACCGCAATAGTCTAGTCAGAAAAGTATTTTAGTTTTTAGTATGTTAAAAGTAATAGTTTTCTCATTAAATACATAACAGTGCTATTATGTTATTCCTTACAATTTCTAAATGTTTGTTATTTATTTTTTTGTGAACAGTAGGATTAATGCTGATAAAGAATATCAGTATAATTTAAGTGTAAAAAAAACCAACAAAAAAAAAACTTTTAGGATTGAAGTAGAAGGGTTCAATTGGACTGTTTTCAATTGTAAAGTACTCATTGAAGTGGAGTTTAGGTCCAGTTGATTTCTTGCCAGAGAGAGAGCTCTACTACAGGGGAAAAAAGACAAGAAAATTGGACTGTCAATCGTTTTAAAGATTGGGAGTAGTGGAGGTCTCTCTCTCTCTCACCTGAAGTGATTGATGGAAAGGCTTATGAGAGGAATAAAGTAATCCTCCAGTGGCTGGAGCGATCACCTCAGAGATGCAGGAGTCACACAGTCAATAGATGACCATGAAAGATGCAATTGCACAGACAGATGGTGCACTAATATTCCTATGAACGAAGCTATGAAGCCCCGCCCTCTAAATAAAACAGCCAATCATCATTAGTAAAGTAAATGTATCAATGCAAATGCCAACAAATAAACTGGAGCAGTGCATTGACCAGTATTATTTTGATTAGCAATTTATTTCTTTTTAAGACGCTGCATCCATTATAATGGACATCACATGTCAGGACATTGTTGTTGTTTTTTTGCTTCCAGAGGACTCACTTTGTATCAGCCATGCTGTAGACTAAAAACCATGGGAGGTAGGGCTTTTTCTTACTGTGCACCTAAATTATGGAATGCATTACCCACAAGTATCAGGAATGCTGTTTCTTTGGATTGCTTTAAGAAGCTTCTTAAGACTCATCTTTTTAGCAAAGCATTTCATTTGTGATCATCACTGTCACTTTTTGGCAACATGTAACATTTTCAACCTAGGCTCATTCTGAAACGTAGCCCTATATACATTTATGGAGATCGTGAATTATCTAGCCAGAAATACATATGGCTGCATTTCGTCTTTAAAACGAACGCTACGGGGCGGTATTACGGCGTTCCTTTTATCGCTTACCAGCTGACCGCTTACCTCCATATGGACGGCTTTCCCGCTGCTACCAGTTTGTCCAGCAGCTTGCCATGTACGTCGGCGGACTTGAGATGCAGAAAGGAGTTGACAACGACTACAGGTTTGAGTCCGCCGAAAAACAGTTCCAGAAAGCAGGTAAGACAAAAACAAAAGCTAAAAAATAAAATAAACAAGTAAATAACAGAGTAAGAATGTGGTCAAATCTGAAAACGTGGTAAAAATCAGACAAGGGCTTTTCTTTTTCTGGATTGCTTTTTAAAACTGTCGGTTGGGTTTAGGGAAGGAGGAGGGTGGGTCAGTCGATCGGTCAGTCAGTCAGTCGACAGCAGCCTCTGGTGGATTTATGCAAGAACAGCAGGCGCGAATGGCACTCGCGAGAGAAATTTAAGATCTGAAAAAGCATACACAGCGGCCTCTGGTGGATTCGCGAAAACAAACACTGCAAAAAAACTTCGCTCCTGGGACGTATTTGGTGCTCTCCAGAAATGTATATAGCGGTACGTTTTCAGAATGAGCCTGGGTTGAACATTTTGCTTATTTATTGTTCTTTATTCTTTTATCATTGCGGTATGACTTCTGGCTTCTTTCTGGGATTTTATGCAAGCTTGTAATTCTCTGCATTTTTTTTTTTGTTATTGTATATCTTGTAGCGCTTTGAGTTTAAGAAAAGAGCATCATAAATACAATTCATAATTATTATTATTATTATTATTATTATTATTACACTACATTTAAAGCCTGCTGTCCATGATATTGGACATTTATCGTCAAATCAAATGGCAGTAAGGCTCTACCTGTTGTAATTTAAAAATATATAGTGAAGAGAAACATGGAAAACACAGAAGTAAGCAATATTTGCAATAGTTTTATTCACATTTATTGATACAGTTAAAGTCAGAATTAGTAGCCCTCCTGAATTATTAGCCCCCCTAAATATTTTCTTCCCCAATTTCTGTTTAACACAAATAAGATTTTTTCAACACATTTTTAAACATAATACTTTTAATAACTCATTTCTAATAACTGATTTCATTTGTCTTTGCTATGATGACAGTACATAATATTTACTAGATATTTTTCAGGATAATAGTATTCAGCTTAAAGTGAATTTTAAAGACTTAACTAGGTTAATTAGGTTAATTAGGCAAGTTAGGGCAATTAGGGAAATTATTGTATAATGGTGGTTTGTTCTGTAGACTATCCAAAAAAAAAAGCTTAAGGGGGTTAATAATATTGACCTTAAAATGGTTTAAAAAAAATTTAAAACAGCTTTCGTTCTAGCTGAAATAAAACAAATAAGACTTTCTCCAGAAGAAAAAATATTATAGGAAATACTGTGAAAAATTCCTTGCTCTATTAAACATCATTTGGGAAATATTTTAAAAAGAAAGAAAAAAAAAAAATCACAGAAGGGCCTTCAGCTGCAGTTTAACAATATTTCATACATTGCAAAGACAAAATAAGGATTGAATTTACTAATGAAAGTTAAAAATGGATGTTTGTATTGTAAGCTTTACATCAGGATAAAATAAAATAAAAGTCTGCCCATTTTAATGCATGTGTGTTCAGATCAGTGTGTGTCTTGACCTTCATTATTTATAATTTGATTATAACGTGGACTATAAGAAACTCAATCTCTAGATCTGCTCATTTACCATCTCCTCACTGATGGCCTCATTAGGCTCTTTCTTCTATCAAGGTGAGAATGGCTATTAATATTCATGACACTGACACTCCTTCACATATAGCCTCTCTCACAAAATTTAAATCAGTATCTTGGCCTTATATCAATAATCAGTACCACTTTACAATAAGCATTATTGGGACAGATGCTTTATTTTCTTTTGTTATTTTACAGCTTTTTCATATGTAACACCATAGAGACTTGCCTGCATTACTTGGCCATAATTTAAACATATACTAACAGAGAGGCTCATACTGACCTAGATATTTATTTATTTATTTATTATGAAAAAGTTTATCTGGAGCAGTAGATTTGCTGGATATTCCTTCATTCCTTCATTCATTCATTCATTTTCCTTCGGCTTAGTCCCTTATTTATCAGGGGTCACCACAGCGGAATGAACCGCCAACTATTCCAGCATATGTTTCACACAGCAGGTGCCGTTCCAGCTGCAACCCAGTACTGGGAAATTTAATGTTTTAGGGCTGTTTTTTTATAAATATATTTTTCTCTCCACAGGGTTTGATTAGAGCTCTGAAGCAGCCCGTCTGCAGGTGTGGAATCCTGAAATGATTTGGCTAAAATTACCTGAGATGTTTTTTATTTTTATTTTTTAGATTTCTTGAGAATGGTTATGAAACCACTGGTAATAAAACTAACACTGTTGCACTGGAAACCATCAAGAAAGCAGACATTACCAGTTAAACACACACACACACACACACGCACACGCACGCACACACACACACACACACACACACACACACACACACACACACACAATGAATCACATATATATATATAATATATAATGATTCATGCTCCTACTGAGCAAAAGGTCTGAATAGATAGGACCATGTGATATTTAAGTTCATTTATTCACTCATTTTCTTTTTGGCTTAGTCCCTTTATCAATCCGGGGTCGCCACAGCGGAATGAACCGCCAACTTATCCAGCACATGTTTTACGCAGCGGATGCCCTTCCAGTTGCAACCCATCACTGGGAAACACCCATACACACTCATTCACACACATACACTACGGACAATTTAGTTTACCCAATTCACCTATACCACATGTCTTTGGACTGTGGGGGAAACCGGAGCACCCGGAGGAAACTCACGCCAACACGGGGAGAACATGCAAACTCCACACAGAAATGCCAACTGGTCCAGCCGGGATTTAAACCAGTGACCTGCTTGCTGTGAGGCGACAGTGCAGCCCCCGATATTTAAGTTTTTATTTTTTAATAAATCTGCCAAAATGACAACAATTCTGTGTTTTTCTGTCAATATAGGGTGCTGTGTGTACATTGATGAGAAAATGAACTGAAATAACTTTAGCAAATGGCTGCAATATAACAAAGAGTGAACAATTTAAGGAGGTCTGAATACTTTCCGTACCCACTGTATATATATATATATATATAATGCAATGTTACATTAAAACCAAAAATGATTCATTACTAATAATATTATTTGAAATAATAGTAGTTCATTCAGTTGAAAATGAAATGATATTAAATAAAATACATTTAAAAATATTTATTTAATAATAATGAAAGAATATTTTAAATGTCCTGATAACACTTTACTGTAAGGTCTGTTAATTCATATGCTTTATTCCATAAACTAACAATAAGGAATACATGACTAACAATATCAGCTTTTGGTAATAAACATTCAGATGTTCACTGTTAGTTAAATATTCTCACTTGCATGAAATAATATCTAATTACACATTATTAAAATCTAAACGTTTTTTTGTATTTGGTGGTGTTGAAATTAAGGTCATCTTATAGTACAAATAATAATTTCTTTACAAATGTTTTTTTTTTTTTCTTCATTTTAAAGCATGCACTTAACTAAACCTTAATAAATGTAATTTTAAGGTAAAGTGTTATTCATTCATTCTCCTTCAGCTTAGTCCCTTATTTATCAGGGGTTGCCACAGCAGAATTAACCGCCAACTATTCCCTGCCCTTCCAACCCAGTACTAGGAAACATCCATACACTCTCACATTCACACACATTCATACACTACGGCCAATTTAGATAATTCAGTTCACCTATAGCGCATGTCTTTGGACTGTGGGGGAAACCGGAGCACCCGGAGGAAACCCACGCCAACACGGGGAGAACATGCAAACTCCACACAGAAATGCCAACTGTCCCAGCCGGGATTTAAACCAGCGACCTGCTTGCTGTGAGGCGACAGTGCTAACCACTGAGCCACCGTGCCGCAGGTAAAGTGTTACTAATTTCTTATTTGATAACGTTACATTTATTTAACAAAATTTAAATGCATTTCATATTGTAAAGAACATATAAAATGCAAGGACAAAAGATGAAATAATTTGAAGAGGTAATTGAAGGATGTGGAATTGGGGGTGATTAGGTGGGGAAATTAATATATTCTTGTACTTCATCCCTCTCCATTTCACACTGGTTAAAATCAATTGTTATTTGAGTATACACATATATGTAGATGTTTTGTTGATTATAATGAAATGTATTAGTGTTTGAATCGCTTTAAGAGTTTAACCATGATTATTCTGTTCGAAATAAACAAATCAAATAAAATAAAATAAAATCAAAAATCTAATTTGTATGACAAAAATAATAATATCCTGTTTGGCCTGATCACAATTAATTCTGATCAAAAGCAACTGCAATGGCCTTCAGATAAGGAAAGAGCTTTGTTTCAGTAAAGAACCGTCTTTCTGGGCTTGATTAAAGGTCTGAATCATAAAAAGCCCACTGACAGGGTTCAGCAAGTCTGCAATAATAACTTTGTATTCATCTCTATTTTCTGGCACCAGGCTGTGAATGTTCCTCACTGAGAAAAGAGTCATTCTTTGCTGAAAAAATTAAATATATTGTTCTAGAAACACACAGATACATGCAGAAATAAACAATCCTGATTCATGGATAAGGCTTTATAAAACCTGATTACTTCACTGACGCATTGCTGTATTTTATTTATTTAACCGAGCATTCAAGTATCTTAAAGAGATAGTTCACCCCAAAAAATGTACAGATGACAATGCTGCCAAAATTAATAAAAAGCCCAAATATTCTGCACTATTCTGCATGCAAGGTCAGTAAGTGTCATTTTTAAAGAGACAGTCCCGTATAGTTCACCACTATTGTTTGGCCATTTTCACCAACTGCATTTTTGTGGTTTATAAAGTGATGTCCCCAATCACCCAATGTAACATGCTATTGTCCTATACACTCACTGGCCACTTTATTAGGTACACCTTACTAGTACCGGGTTGGACCCCTTTTTGCCTTCAGAACTGCCTTAATTTGAATTGTAGCCTCAGTTTCCTGTTCTCAGCTGACAGGAGTGGCACCCGGTGTGGTCTTCTGCTGCTGTAGCCCATCCGCCCCAAGGTTGGACCTGTTGTGTGTGTTCAGAGATGCTCTTCTGCATACCTCGGTTGTAACGAGTGGTTATTTGAGTTACTGTTGACTTTCTATCAGCTGGAACCAGTCTGGCCATTTTCTTCTGACATCTGGCATCAACAAGGCATTTGCACCCACAGAACTGCCACTCACTGGATATTTTCTCTTTTTCGGACCATTCTCTGTAAACCCTAGAGATGGTTGTATGTGAAAATCCCAGTAGATCAGCAGTTTCTGAAATACTCAGACCAGCCCATCTGGCACCAACAACCATGCCATGTTCAAAGTCACTTAAATCACCTTTCTTCCCCATTCTGATGCTCTGTTTAAACTGCAGCAGATCGTCTTGACCATGTCTATATGCCTAAATGCATTGAGTTGCTGCCATGTGATTGGCTGATTATAAATGTGCGTTAACGGGCTGTTGGACAGGTGTACCTAATAAAGTGGCCGGTGAATATGTGTGTGTGTGTATATATATATATATATATATATATATATATATATATATATATATATATATATATATATATATATAGAGAGAGAGAGAGAGAGAGAGAGAGAGAGAGAGAGAGAGAGAGAGAGTTTTGAGTTGTGATACTGCACTCTAATTTTTCTTATTTCCTTTTATGGGTTAGTCTTTATGTGTGATGTAACCATGAGCAAATCTATTTTATTTTGGGTGGAAAAAAAGATACTAGGTTTTTAAGCAGAATAAATCTGCCTGCAAAGTTTACTTCAGAGAAAACAATTATGACCAGCATATTGAGGGATTTTTTTCCAAACCGAACTTTTTTCATTTCAAAGGCTACAAGTAATGCGCATGTCTTTGCACACGTTTAATTTGTGACATGCATGACGCAACATTATGCTGAAACGCATCCCATGTTTTGGTCCCCTGCACCCTTCATCTCTTCAAAGCTCTCTGATCCTTTGAAGCAACTGAGAATGGAATGGAACACTGCCCAGTTCACGGTTCAAAATGACTATAGAAGTCTGCCGGATAATTTGATTCACTTCCAGTATTTCAATGGCTCCTGAGAGACGATATGTTTGTCTGTAGCTATGCCTCCATTCACCTATTTTCATGCACATTTTGGAATAAAAATGCTTAAAGGGGACCTATTATGCAAAAATCACTTTAAACACAGTTGTGTGGCAACAGCCTGTGAATATAACCAGCTTCTTATTGTAAAAATGTAGTAATTGTATTTTTTATATACAAAAAATAAAAAAAATCTGCTGGAACACTTTGATTGACATTCTCCCTTTGTACGTGTCATCAGAAGGGGAATGCCCCGCCCATTAGTGATGATCTCTTCCTCATTAGCATAGAACGTTAGTCTTGTTTTTGAATCTGCCGCTATGCTGACACATAGACATTTGTAGCTCTGCCCTCCTTTGAAAAGAGCACAATCTCATTTGAATTTAAAGTGACAGTCACCAAAATGGCACAATTAAGATCAAAGCCTTAAAGGGGCAGTTTCAAAGAGTTATAAACCATTATTTGTGGGGTATTTTGAGCTGAAACTTCACATACACACTCTAGGGACATCAGAGACTTGTTTTACATCTTATAAAAAGAGGCATAATAGGTAACCTTTAATAGAAACGTTAAGATGCTTATAAATTTTGAAAATGAGCATAAAACAAACGTATGGTCACAACTAAGTAGGATAAACTTCTAATGCGATAATTACACAAATGTGCATAAACTAAGATAGAAAATCATTTATCGATTAATTCCAGCATGTGCATCAAAAAAGTCATGTGATTTTGTTTAACAGTTGATATACAGTAATACAGTATGTGCAATAGGTCAGCAATAATGGAAAAACCACTGGACTAACCACATTGCAAGACTGAAATGTTGTTGTGGTTATTCTAAATCCCTCATCACAGTGGTTCAGTGTTATTATTATTATTATTATTTATTCATTCATTCATTTTCTTTTCGGCGTAGTCCCTTTATTAATCCGGGGTCGCCACAGCGGAATGAACCGCCAACTTATCCAGCATATGTTTTACACAGCGGATGCCCTTCCAGCCGCAACCCATCTCTGGGAAACACCCATACACTCTCTTTCACACTCATATACTACGGCCAAATTAGCTTACCCAAATCACCTATAGCGCATGTCTTTGGACTGTGGGGGAAACCGGAGCACCCGGAGGAAACCCACGCGAACACGGGAAGAACATGCAAACTCCACACAGAAACACCAACTGACCCAGCCGGGACTCGAACCAGCGAGCTTCTTGCTGTGAGGCGATCGTGCTACCCACTGCGCCACCGTGTCACCATTATTATTATTTTTATTTTTATTATTATTATTATTCATTCATTTTCCTTTGGCTTAGTCCCTTTATTCATCAGGGGTCGCCACAGCGGAATGAATTAGCACTGTTGCCTCACAGCAAGAAGGTCGCTGGTTCGAGCCCTGGCTGGGTCAATTGGCATTTCTGTGTGGAGTTTGCATGTTCTCCCCGTGTCCGCATGGGTTTCATCAGGGTGCTCAGGTTTCCCCCACAGTCCAAATACATGCGCTATTGGTGAATTGAATAAGCTAAAATGGCCGTAGTGTATGAGTGTACATGAATGTGAGAGTGTATGGATGTTTCCCAGTACTGGGTTGCGGCTGGAAGGGCATCCGCTGGGTAAAACATATGCTGGAATAGTTGGCGGATCATTCTGCTGTGGCAACCCCTGATAAATAAGGGACTAAGCCGAAGGAAAATGAATGAATGAATATTATTACCTCCAGAATTGTCTCACACCTAAAAAAACACAGCACATTCATTGCATTTCGTCTTCTAAAGTGTGCAAGTAATTTTTTATATAAGAAAAAGTCCCACAGTGGCTTCTCCCACCAAAGCAAATTAAATTTTTTTCTTGATATTTTGCGCCAGTTAATCAGGAAATTATGTTTTTGTTCTCATTGACTAATTGGATATAAATGGGGCTTAATTCGCAAATTAATTTACGCGCTATTCCAGTTTTGCACATAAATCTAATCCTCATATTTGGATGAAAGCATAGCTAGTGAGCTGGAATGTCTGCGATGAGAGTGGTAGTATGAGTCGGCATCTCTTTAACACAGCTGGATCAGGTGGCTAATTAGCACTTGCTAATTTGAGGTGATGAAACCACACCTCTGACCAAATAACGTATGTGCGATGCACGCCAGAGTAACATTAGGCGTCCCAGGATGCCCAGGTGAGGACTGGCAGCAAGAGTGGCAGCAGCTGGCACTCAAAAGGGTGTTCGCTGTGGGAGACAAATGAAAATCTCAACCCAAGCACATCAGCCAGGCCAGTCAATGCACTCGAGCTGGAAGCACAGACAGATAGACGGCACAGAAAAAGCATGATACTCGCTTACAGAGTCACAGCTGCATCAAGCTCATTAGGATGTCATAACATGCAAGTTGTTCAAATGAATGCATAGAGACTTCATATAATGTGGTTTGATATATTATAATAACAATATAACAATATATTGTTTTCTGTAAGCAAGTAAACAAGATGATTTCCACATAATTTTGAAGCAAAAACTGTACAAGATCCATTTCTCAAAAGTCTTGTGAACAAATATTCTGTGTTTTTCATGGAGCTATTTCAGTGACTTCAAAATTTCAGTTTTACACTAACCATGCATAAAAAAAAACACTTATCTTATACATAAACGTTGCTATCATATTATTGTAACCCAGTTTGTGCTGTTTACAGTGGTATTAGACTTTAGCCACATATATGTTTATAAGAATCTGAAAAAAGCACAAATGTCAGGGCACATCAGAACTTCTCCAGTCCCCCAAAACACCCTCAGACCCCTTAATTATGCATGGGAAATGTGTTTTTGATGCCTATGAATCACACACATTTTAGGTGTCAGGCAATTTGAAATGGTTCCAGAGGTGTAGTAAAGTAGTGATTTTGAAGAGAGTGGTTACGGTTTACTGGCTAACCTGAATGTCCTTCTGGGATCAGAGGTCTCCAGTTATCACCCTTGTTCAGTGAAGTCAGAGTAGCATGGATAAATGGGTTCACTTCTTCCTTGGGAAAAGTGTCAGAGAATGAGAAGATGATATTTTTAGAATCTTTAGCCAAGACTTTTTCATAAAGCAGTATGAATATTCCTTTAGGCAAGAACTGGTATAAGTAGATCATTGAGTGAGTGAGTTTAATGTATGGATGGATGGATGGATGGATGGAATGATAAACCAATGGATGCATGCGTGAATGAAAGGATGGTTGGATGAAATGAAAATGATAAACAAACCGATGGATGGTTGGATGAAATGAACTGATAAACAAAGAGATGGATGAATGGATGGATGGATGAAATAAAATGATAAACAAACTGATGGATGGATGGTTGGATGAAATGAACTGATAAACAAATAAATAGATGGATGGATGGATGGATGGATGGATGGATGAAAACAAAATGATAAACAAACAAATGGATAGATGAATGGATGAAATGATAAACAAACAGATGGATAAACGGATGGATGGATGAAATTAAACGATAGACAAACAAACGGATGGATGATGAATGGATGAAATGAAAAACAAATGGATGCATGGATGAATGATAATCAAACAGATGGATGGATGAATGAAATGATAAACAAACAAACAAACAAACAAAAAAATAGATGGACATGGATGGATGGAATAAAAACCAATGAATGTATGCATGGATGGATAGATGAAATGACAAAATGATGTGAATGGATCCAAAAACAATGGATCAATAGATGTATAGACGTATGAATGGATGAACTGATAAACCAGTGGATGTATGGATAGAAGAATGAAATGACAAACACACCAATAAATGGATGAATGAAAAACAAATGGATGAATGGATGGATGGATAAAACAATAGATACGACAATAGAAGGATGAATGGATGGAGAAAAGACAAACAAACCAATGGAGGGAGGTATGGATGTATGGAATTATAAACAAACTGAAGTATGGATTGATAAAAAAAACAATGGACGCATAGATGGATGAAATGATAAACCAATGAATGTATTTATAGATGGAAAGATCGATAGATGAAATGGCAAACCATCCAATGAATGGATGCATGGATGAAATGATAAATTAACTGATAGATGCATGCATGGATAGATGGATAAAAAAACAATGGATGTATGTGTGAATGGATGGATAGATGGTTGGATGGATGAAATGACAAACTGATGTATGGATGAAAACAAAAACAACTGACAGAGTATGGATGGATGGATGACATGACAAACCAGTGAATGCATGGATAAAGAAACCAATGGATGGATGGAGAAGTAATAGACAGAACAATGGATGGATGAGATACTGTACAGACAGACATACACATTGACATATTGATAAAATGACAGAAAGAACAATGCATGTATGTGTAACCCTGCCTACACCACCCAACCCACTCCGAGCTGGGATTGAACCAGCGACTCTCTGCATGGGAGTCGGTTGCTCTAACAAGGAGGCTAAAGACCATGGCCTCTAGCGCTAGAGCACATTGTAGAGGTCAGAGGAGTGAGGTTTACCTGCACAGCACTTCACTAGATGCCCTCTGTTACACTCATCCACCTAAACCTCACTCCCGTCTGGGTCACGGCACCAATGTAACCCCGCCGGTCCTACACCACCCAACCCGCTCCAAGCTGGGATCGAACTGGCGACTCTCCGCATGGGAGTCGGTTGCTCTAACAAGGAGGCTAAAGACCAGGGCCATTACCTGCACAGCACTTCACTAGCTGGCCTCTGTTACATAAGGATGCATAAAACAATAAACAGAATGCTGAATGGATGGGTGGATGAATGGATGAAATAATAAAATGACAGATGGACAAACATATGCATAAATGGATGGATGGATGGATGGATGGATGCATACAATGATAGCAAGGATGATGAATGGATAAGTGGGTTGAGTAAGTGAATGAGATGGATGGTGATGAAAAAAAGTTACATATTTTATTAGTGTCTAAACTCATATCCCATGAACAATAATTTGTCAAACTTTCATAAATATAAACGAGGGACCATCCTTTCCCTCAAGCTAATGTTCAGCTCTATATTCTGATCTGAAGCACTTCTTTTCTGCTCTTTTCTTGAGCCGTGGGGCCGCTGCAGGGGCTCTTTCTTAGACCACAAAATAGCCCCCGTTCCTCAGATGTTTACTTACTTCCACACATCACTTAAATTATGGATAACTTGAGAGAAAATGCCAGGCATGTTTAAAAAGCTAGACCCCAAGATGTCCAAACAGATTTATATTTTACTGCAAGCATAAAAATAACTTTTGCAGGCTGTGCAACCAGTACAGGCATTCCTAGTAACAGCATTTAAGTGATAAAAGGCCAACCAAAGGTAAACCTGATGACCATATGGAGGCGTAAATAATTTAGATCAGCATAGGTCAAGTAGATCTACATTACATTTAAAGGAATAGTTCACCCAAAAATGAAAATGTACTCACTATTTACTTACCCTCAAGTGGTTTGAAATCTTTATGAGTTTCTGTTGAACACAAAAGGAGATATTTTGAAGAAAGCTGAAAACCTGTAACCATTGACATCCATAGCAAGAAAAACAGATACTATGAATGTCAATGGTAACAGGTTTCTGACATTTTTCCAAATTTCTTTCATGTTCAACAGAGAATAGGTTTGATACAAGTAAAGGGTGAGTAAATGATGACAGAATTTTCATTTTTGGGTGAACTATCCCTTTAAATACAATCATGACACTTTACTTGTTAAGTCTGACGTCAACCATCACAGTTGCCATCTGCTTAGATGCCAAAAGTGAACAGCAAATTGAATGATTTACTATGGTAATACACTCACAGTGTGGTGTAACACTACTGAACATTGTGAAGGTAATATTTATATCCATGCCTAATGTCAGATGGTGATTCTTTTTTTAAATAAATCATTCAAATATTGGTGGACACACAGAGACACACACGCACGCACGCACACACACACACACACACTTGAATATCTCACAGCATATTCCATATTTCTCACTGTTGTTTTTGTGGTTTGCGATGAAAAATTGTTTCATTTGGCCAACTAATTATGCTTTGCAACCTCAGAACATATTGATTTGACTTGCATATAATCAGTAAAACAGTGAGCAGCTTCATTTTTTTATTTATGTAGCTTTAACACATGGTTTAAACTTAACATGTCTATATTAAAATAAGGTTATTTGGGAATAAATGCTGCAAGTTCAGAGACTCTAGTGTACACTATTATTATTATTATTATATTTTTTAAAATATATACTTTAATGTGTGATATGACTGAAGAGTGGTCAAGTAAACATTTATTGATTGAGTTTTCACAATTCAAATAAGTATAGGCTTGAACCCGGTGAAAGTATTCCATATAATACAGTGGGCTAAATAAGTAGTGAACACGTCATCATTTTTCTCAGAAATCATATTTCTAAAGGTGTCGTTGACTTGAAATTTTCACCGGATGTTGGTAACAACCAAAGAAATCCATATATGCAAAGAAAACAAACCTAATTAGTTTACAGATTAAGTTATGCGTAATAAAATGAAATGATGCAGGAAAAAAGTATTGAACACATGAAGAAAGGGAGGTGTAGAAAGGCAGTGAAAGCCTAGACAGCAGCTGAAATCTCTCAGTAGTTCTTCAGCAACCCTCTGTCCTTCATCAGTGTAAATGAATATTAGCTGCTTCAGTCCAACATCTACATTAGCAGGAGGATGAAGATGAAACCAGGGTGGACATTTCAGCAAGACAATGATTCAAAATACAGCCAAGGAAACTCTCAAATGCTTTCAGAGAAAGAAAATCAAGCTGTAGAATGGCCCGGCCAATCACCTGACTTGAATCCAATAGAGAATACATAATAAAGATCAGATTTGATAGATGAGACCCACAGAACCATCAAGATTTTTACACTCTGTTGAAGTCTGTGGAAAACTCACACCTGAGCAGTGCATGTAACTTCATTCTCCATATGAGAGGCGTCTTTAAGCTGTGGTCACCAAAAAAGCCTTTTATATAAAGTATTAAATACATTTCAGTAGTTCCGTACTTTCTCCTTGTGTCATTCCATTCTTATTACACATAACTCATTTTTCAGATTTTTTTTGTTTTATTTTATTTGTATGTTTGTATTGTTTGGGTTTTTACCAAAATCTGCTTCAATTCCATGTCAATAGCTCCTTTAGAAATATTATTCCCAGGAAAAAACATGATGTGTTCAATACTTATTTTCCCCGCCCTATATAATGTCAGTAGCTGTGTTTCCATCACTCTGTGGTAATGCACATTTTGAAGTATCATGTGAGAAACGAGTAATGGAAATGGCAAATTTGGAAAAAAAAAAAAATCCCTTAATTCACAAACACATTTGCTGAATAAACTCTGATGTACAAACATTACATCCATGTGGCTAATCAGCTGTCTCACAATCTTTACTGTTGGTTGCTAGGTTACCAATACTACAGTCAGCCACTCAAACTAATTAGTGGAAACACCTAATTTGCATTTAACAATTTTTCTTATTCTTTTACGAACTTGGAAACAATTCACTTCACATTAGAATGAAAACACGGCTAATGACTTTATCCCCCTTAGATATAAAATAATAAAAGTAAAAAAAAAAAAACATTAGATATGCATGTTATTCATACAGTTTTTGGGTTTTTATTTCCATAATAATAAACTGCATTGGTTATATTGGATACTGATTTATGTGTGTGTGTGTGTGTGTGTGTGTGTGTGTGTGTGTGCGCGCGTGTGTGTGTGTTTTTTGCACAATAATCAGACAATTCACTCTTTCTGATGCATTTTTTTCAGGTTTTCCCAGAAAGATTCATCAGGGTTCAACGCTAAGTATTTTTTCTGGTTCAGATTTTTACTTGCCCTGCCAAAATTTTCACTGGCCCCACCAAAAAAAAAAAAAAAAAAAAAGTTATTTTAGCTATTTCTTAGCCACATATTTTAAATAATGTGTCAAAAGCCAAACATAACTGTATACATACACTTTTTATTCAGCATAACTTTTCTTTAAATACAACTGGGAATTAAAAAAAAAAGTGACAATTGTGATGTAACAAAACAAAAAATAATATATATATATATATATATGAAAATGTGCACTTAAATTTTGACACCCACAGACATCGTTACCAAATATAAATCAGAGAGGTAAGACTTCATAGCTCCAACTGTCATAGCCTTACTTCAGTTGTCAAGGGTTGTAAAAATCCATCTACTGAATCAATCAATCTACAAAAAAAAAAAAAAAACATTGGCTAGAATTATGCATTATAGGCTTAAATTATAGAGAGAAATAACAGATGAAGCGAGACTGCAGTCAGATCATGAAGCAGATCAATGTTGATCTTTCTGTTGAGGTGTCAAACAGAAACAAATGAACAAAACAATAGGTCTAATACAAAATAATATAAGATTAAAATATGAAAAAAAATGATCAGATGGTAATTTCTGTCAATTTTCCTAACGGATAAACAGCACTCGGTAATATTTCAGCATGCTTTCACTTTCGTATTCGACATGGAACACACATTTGCCGGTAGGAATGACATCCCACGCCCTACTCATATTTCTTTCTTCATATAAGCATATATATGGCTATTACACAACCATAATACACTGTGATATAGCCTGGTTCGTTAGTTCGTTGGATAGTTTTGCTTTCTCTCTACAATCGATCCGCTCTAGAGTTCGTTTCAATCGAGCCGAGACCACCTCATTCAGGCGATCTCGGACCGATTGATTTGGCGCGGATCCCGGATCACATATGCCAAACTAACGGCGCTAACTGGGCAAACGAGACAGGACGTCTAGGTGTGAAAGCACCCGAAGACTGTATTTGCATGCAATTGACAAACAGTCGCAGCCAAATTAAACTTTAGCGACAATAAGACAGCACTGGCCCGATCGAGCCAGTAATGATGCTGTGTACTGTCCGAGCATCTCTTATGCTGGCCCTGGGCCATCGGGCAGTCCTTATTGTCGAGCCCTGTTCATGTTTTTTGCTCTGGCTAAGCTATTGCATACATTACAACTTTACAAGTAGATTGAGAGTTTAGTTTAAACATCGCTTTAAAACCTGATTCACAGTATAAGTTGAGCCTGCAGACTCTCCATTTTTCATTCTAACACTGTGCTGCTGTTAACAGTAACCATAATGAACTGTCTCATCATCATCACAATAATCTATCAACCCATACCCATCTGAATTCAAATTAGACAGAGGCAAACGTGAAAGTCATATCCCATGAGCAGGGTGCAGAAAAAAACAAAAACACTGCCTCAACATTTTTTCAACGTTCTCCCCTAGACAGCATTTGCAGTGGGCTTGTGTTACGGCCTGGCATTTGATTGATATCCTAATAGAGGCTTTCAGTCTCTCTGGAGGATGAAAAAAAAACCTCACTCTGCATTTACAGATCCACGCAAACACTGACGAAAGAGCCAGGGAGAGGAAAGTGGCCATTAAAAAACATGTGTAAATCCACCATTGGTTTATCAGCAATGATATGTTGGGGATGGAGGGATGAAAGTGCTGTCAAAAGATGCCAGGAAAAGAAGTCCAAGCAATGACAAGTGCTGAAGATCAAACTCCAGACTGCAGCCGCTCGGGACTCGCTCTGATCACTGTAAACAGGCATGTCAACACTAATTAAACAGAGCTGATATACTGGAAGAGACATTCATTTCTGTATGTAAACTTGGAGGAGAGGAGAGACAGACATGCTGGAGAACTTATTAAAGGGTCCTATTTAAGGGCTTTCACAATACAGAATCCTGAAAATATTGTATAATATTCAATGGCAGTAAATATAAGTCAGAATTATTAGCCCCCGTGTATATTTTTTCCCCAAATTCTGTTTAGCGGAGAAAATTTTTCTCAACACATTTCTAAACATAATAGTTTTAATAACTCATTTCTAAAAACGGATTTCTTTTATTTTCGTCATGATGACAGCACATAATATTTGACAAGATATATATCAAGATACTAGTATTCAGCTTAAAGTGACATTTAAAGGCTTAACGAGGTTAATTATAGCAAGTTAGGGTAATTAGGGAAGTCATTGTATAACAGTGGTTTGTTCTGTGGACAATCGAAAAATAATATTGCTTAAGGGGGCTAATGATATTGACCTTGAAATGCCTTTAAAAAAATTAAAAACTGCTTTCATTCTAGCTAAAATAAAACAAATAAGACTTTCTCCAGATGAAAAAATATTATAGGAAATACTGTGAAAAATACCTTACTCTGTTAAACATCGTTTGGAAAATATCTGAAAAAGAAAAAAATGTAATCACAGGAGGGCTAATAATTTTGACTTAAACTGTATATATATATATATGGCAGTATATAACGTTGAAGTCAAAATTATTAGCCCTCCTGTTAAATTTGAATTATATTTTCTAACATCTTCCAAGTAATGTTTAATGGAGAAGAGTGTTTTCAACACATTTCTAAACATAATAGATTTAATAATATATTCTAATAACTAGCTTCTTTTGTCTTTGTCAATAATATGTAGTAGTTATTTTGTAAGATACTAGTATTCAGCTTACAGGGCAATTTAAAAGCAACTAATTGGACAATAGTGGTTTGTTCTGTAGATAATCACAAAATAAATAGAATAAAGAGGGCAAATAATATTGACCTTAAATATAATAAAAAAAATATATAAATTGAATACTGTTTTCATTCTAGTCAAACTAAAAGAAACAAGACTTTCTCCAGAAGAAAAAAATATTAATAAACATTAATAATATAAAGTCATAAATATAGTTAAATGAACTGATCCCGTTTAATTTTGAACTTTTTATCTATTTTGTTTTGTTTTTTTACTATGGAAGTCAATGGCTACTAGTTTCAAACATTCTTCAAAATTTCTTCTTTTGTGTTCAACAGGTTTGAAATGTGTAGCATTGTGATTAAATGATGACAGAATTTCCATTTCTGAGTGAAAATTTTCTTTAAATATATATCGTGCTAATGAGTTTTACTATAATTATCAGCAATTATCAGTGGATAGCACAATCGCCTCACAGCAAGAAGGTTGCATGGTTCGAGCCTCGGCTGGGTCAGTTGGCATTTCTGTATGGAGTTTGCATGTTCTCCCCGTGATCGCGTGGGTTTTTTCCGGGTGCTCCGGTTTCCCCCAAAGGCATGTGGTATAGGTGAATTGGGTAAGCTAAATTGTCCGTAGTGTATGTGTGTGAATGAGTGTGTATGGATGTTTCCCAGTAATGGGTTGCACCTGGAAGGGCATCCGCTGCGTAAAACATATGCTGGATAAGTTGGCGGTTCATTCCGCTGTGGCGACCCCAGATTAATAAAGGGACTAAGCCGAAACAAAAATGAATGAATGATTTTCTCATCATTGTTTCCATAAAGCACATGACAGAGGGTTAATTGATGAATGCGTCTCATTAGCAAGAAGTGCCTTCCACATTAACACCAACAACAGCCAAACTCTCTGTTTCTATATATTTTTTTACATTGAATATACAGAGCAGAAATGACCTCTAAGTGTTCGGCGCTTATCTGATTCTTTCTAATTCTGCACGTGTCTCTATCTCACACCGGTCTGCAAAGCAATCTCCCACAATTCAGCTGTGATTCTAATCTCACACTTTCTCCTTTTCTCTCACTGTCTCCTGCTCTTCCAGGAGCAGCAAAGACGGAACAATAAATAACAGCCAACGAGTTTCAATTTAATCTTCGCAAAGCGCTTGTTCATGTCCTGCATATGCATTCTTTTTTTGCACTGAAATTGAACACTTGAGAAGAACACGAACAATGGAAGTGAAGACAATCTTGAAAAGGCATCTTTACATTATGTGGTTGTGGGACCAGCCATCACTAAATTAAAACCTTATTGTGGGGTAGGGGTCATACATCATACATATTCATAAGAATTAAATGATATGAGTTTGTATAAATTATCCACTTTTCTGACAATACATAAAATAGATAGGTTTCCTTGTGATATTGGGCTGGTTTTTAACCCTCTTTTCAATGAGTAATTAAATATGAAAGATATCTGGAAAATAAATTGGTTACACTTTCTAAATAAAACTTTTTTTTTTTTTTTACTAATAAATGCTTGCTATAAATACGTTTAAATGTAGGGAATGTTTTGTTTGTGTTAAAACAGCATAAAGTATGCTGTATTAATAACTACTCCAAAATAAATATAGTTATCATTTATAGTTTTTCTCAGTTGCTTTGGCTCAATTCTCGATTAAAATTTTTATTTTTCAAAACAATCAGTTAGATCGCTGAACAATTAGCTTATTGTTCACTTCAGAGTGGCATTTCTTATTGATTTAAGCAACTTTCAAATGCTTTGGCACATGTGTGCAAACAGTAAGTATAATTGTCTGTAGTTTGGACAAAAACTGATTGCACATGGCTTGTTGATCAAAACTGATGAGTCCATTCTGATTTAAACTGTCAAACTCTTCACAGCTTCTCAATCATTTTTCATTGTGTGTGCCATTACACTCAAAACCATTTATTCAATTATCAAACATTTGTATATGCAAATGTTTATACCATAAATATCGGATATTGACAATGTTTGTAATGTTTGATAAATTGGTAAATGACCTCTAATTGCAATACAATTTGCATAATTTATTTAACCAATCAAGTTTGGGAGCATATATATGTAGATTGTCCACAGCATGATCGCGCCACCCTAGAGGGTGTGTATTAACAACAAACAAAGGGATATTTTGATGATGTTGTGACTTAGTGTGGAATCATGGGAGTTGTGGTCTTCATTACATCCTACGGGACTCCTGCAGAAATCATGTTGATGGATGAGCTAAAGTATTCAACACTTATAACATGTAATACGTAAGTACATAATATGTAAGTACATAATTCAGCAAAATATTGAACAATGTTTTAGTGGTTTTGGGATATTTTAATGACGAAATTGTAAATACTGTATTGTGCCTTTAAATAAATGTCTGTACAAAAGAATCAGCAGGAGTGTGTAAAACAATAACAGCTGTAATAGTAACATAATTGTTCTGTTCCACATTTTAATGATCTGATTATAGTGTTTTATTTGTTACAATATGCAGTGGTGTAAAGTAAAAAATTACAAATACTCAAACTACTGTAATTGAGTAGTTTTTCTCAGGAATTGTAATTTATTAAGTAGTTTTAAAAATGTGTACTTTTACTTTCCCTTGAGTACATTTTTAGTGTTGAATTGGTACTTTTACTCCACTACTTTCCTTCAACCTGCAGCCACTACTTTATTTTTTTCTTGTCTATGGGGATTAGAAAAATCAGTCCTGTGATTCCTGTCTAATCAAATCGCACATAGAAGGTAAATCGCCACATAATGAACAACCTCAAGACATGAGCGATTTATAATTGCAGCAAACTGTTTGGAAGCATTAAAAGTGTCCAAGAAGATGTCCAAAATCTTTACACGCATCGACCCAGAGACTGTTTAGATGCATGTCACTGATGAGAAAATGACAGATGTTTACTGTAGCAGGCACAGGACGTCAACATGACACCAGATTGACATTGTACCCCAACATTGTGGGGACATTGCATTCTGTTTGGAAATAAAAATCGAGTTTACATCAGAACCCAACGTCAGGCCGACGTCAATGTCCAACGTCCAACCTAAAATTAACCAAATATCAACATCTAATGATGTTACAGCTTGACGTTGTGTGGACGTTACCACTATGACATCATGTTGGATTTTGGTTGCCATACCTGACGAATAAATGTTAGTATTTGACGTCAATATGACGTTGGTTTAAGATGTTGGCTCGACGTTGGATTTTGGTCACTTTCTATCACAACCTAAAATCAACCAAATATCAACGTCATTTTACGTCATTATTGGGCATCAAAATAACATTGTCCTTAGACGTTGGCTAGACATTGAATTTTGGTCGCCTGACATCACAACCTAAATCTAACCTAATATTAACGTCTTATGACGTTGTGTGCCTGCTGGGGTATAACTTAGTACACTACAGAATGTTATGTTTACACACATCCACAAATTACATGTAAATGCATCAGCTTTTTACAGCGTAATACTCACTACTCTTGAGTACTTTTGAAAGGTCTACTTTTTACTCATACTTTGAGTAATATTTACAACAGATACTTTTACTCTACTTGCACTACATTTTTAGGCAAGTAATGGTACTTTTACTTAAGTGTGATTTTTCAGTACTCTTTCCACCACTGACAACATGTATAACTTAATATATATTTTTCATAAAAGCAGCTAAATAATCAACCACAATTCAATATTTCAATGGTTAGTTGATTAATCATTCTAATAACCCATAGATGAGCAAATTGTTGTAATGATCGTTTGTTACAGCCCTAACACAGATGAAGCAGCTCATTTCCATAATGGCCAACACATTCTATTAATAGCAGCACAACTGAATAATAATGTGTCTTGGCAATCGATATGTTGAAATAATGTTATCTTCTGTCATAACAAATAAATGAACAAGAGTGGTGAAAACTCTCTTCTTCCACCGTGTGCTAACTGTTTTTAGTTTTCCTACTCCTACAGCAGCTATCAACGAAGACATGTTTTTTTTTGGATGTAAATAATGATACAAATATTAATAACTTGACATCTGCAAACCTTAGTAAAACATGAATGATTCATTTACATTTACAAATCACACACAATTTTTTTTTTGCTGCTTGAATTTTTTTAGTTGAACCAACTTAAATTGTTTAGTCATCTCAATTGACATCATTTAAACTGACATAAACTACTAAGTTAAACTTTGTATAACTAAAAAAAAAAAGTAGTTAAAACCTGATTAATGTATTAAAATAAGTAACATAAAAACATTTTGTTGTCATGACATTTTGTCATATGTGACTATCACATATGATCACAAAACTAGTTGTAAGTGTCATTTTTTTGCAAATTCATCATCTGAATGCTGAACAAATGAGCTTACAATTGGTGTAAGTTTTGTTAGGATAGGACAACATTTGACATAGATGCAACTATAGACCATTTTGAGGGATGTAAACAAAAACAATGGTTCCAACGCATTTCCTGTTTTACATTTTTAATTTCTAAAGCTTCAGAGAATACAAAAAGAACCACATATTGATAAATAATGTTATGATAGCTTTTTTAACATGAAGTTGTGATTGAATTGCCTCTTGTTGCAGTTATGAAATAGTTTGATAACAAGCAGGACATGTTCATGGGCCAATGACATCACCACATTAAAATGGTCTATTTGTAAATCTGGAATGTGAGGGTTTAAAAAAATCTAAATACTGAGAAAATCACCTTTAAAGTTGTCCTTTAATTACAATCAAATTGAAACTAAAAAGTTTTGATAGATTTACAGAACCTTTATTTAATATTAGAATGATTTCTGACATAAAATAAAAATCAATAATTCTGACTCATGCAATGTATTTTTAGCTTTTCCCAAAATTATAGCCATGCAACACAAGACTGGTATTGTGATTGTAAGAATGCAAATTAACATATGCATTTGGTTATATTGCAAAACTTGTCTTTTTCACCAAGAAGGTCCATACAGATTCCAAAGGATAAGATCAGGGCCTAGCTAAGATGTGTGTGTTATGGGGGTTTTACGATGTGGTCGCATGTTGATCGGTCAGTTTGTATGTCTCAGTATTTGGGCTTTGGTCACATGGTCAAGAAAGATGCAAAACAGGTGATAAACTTAGTTTTTTCTCTTTTCCTGGTCTGCTCCTTTCCTGCTCTTTGGCTCTATAGCTATCAGGCTCTCTTTGGGGCCTACTCTCTGTTCTTTGTCTCGCTCTCTCTCCCTACCCCTGTCTCTCTCAGGTAACTTTATTTTACATTTAAGCTGGGTACAGTTGATATCATGTTTTTTTGCTTGATCATTTTACAGTTATTTTGTAACTAATTCAGTGTAACCATAGCAAATTATCATCATTAAATCATTTCATTTTCAAGTATTTGTGAATTACTTTTAATTTTAACTTAATACTTAATTGCTCCATATTACAATACAACACAATCACATAATAGCAACGCTCTTCCACATTTTTTGCCGCTAAAACTGCCCTTATTTCTGTTTTTGGTATAAGATGGCAGAAGGATGGTTCGACTAGAAATGTACAGTTTTTTTACCATCATACTTACTGATAACTTTTTAGTCATTCGGCAAAACTACAGTTCGAACTGCTGTAGTTACATTCCCATCTTTTCATGATCCATATCATTTTGTACAGTTCATGTATTCTGAACTGTATAGTGTCTAATCAACTAATCCCAACCATACCTGTCAACATTCAATTCAATTCATGTTTATTTATATAGCGCTTTTTACAATGTAGATTGTGTCAAAGCAGCTTAACATAGTTCTAGTAAAGTCCAGATTTCAGAGTTGAAGTTCAGTGTAGTTTAGTTCAGTGTGGTTTAAATTTCACTGCTGAAAGTCCAAACACTGAAGAGCAAATCCACCGAAGCACAGCTCCACAAGTCCCGATCCGAGCAAGCCAGCGGCGACAGTGGCGAGGAAAAAAACTTTACCAATTGACGAAGTGAAGGAAAAAAAACCTAGAGAGAAACCAGGCTCTGTTGGGCACGACCATTATTCTTCTGGCCAAACTTCCTGTGTGAAGCTGCAGTCTAGGCGCCGGAGGCTGGAGAAGCTGGACGTCCATCGTGGAGAACTGCAGGTGTGAGTAGGGCACCGGCGGGTGGTCAGGCTGGCCCACAGGATCAATGCGAAGACTCGTTTGTCATTGTGGTCTTTCAGGAAGCTCTGAAAGTCTCATGCACTCCATTCCTCCATGACCACCACAGCATCAGCTCAGGATACGGCCTGGTCCAGGATTATGGATACCCTGGGACCATCTTAACATTGGGATGTGAAAATAAGGGATGATAACCTATGATACCTAATATTATTATTATCATTATTAGTAGTAGTAGTAATAGTAGTAGTAGTATATGTCTGTTCAAACACGCACTCAAAACCAGCTCCGCTTCAAATCGCGTGTACAGAATCTGTTTGAGAAACAGCGTCTATTTATCACTATGAAGCACGACTGAGAGTCACGCATTAATAAAGGGACTAAGCCAAAAAGAAAATGAATGAATGAATGAATGAACATTACCTAAAATCTGTTTGATTAAGTGTTACATAGCAACGTGTAACTATCAAAGAGACAATTGTTTACACACTTGCATGCTGAAGACACAATAAAAAATTTTCCAAGTGGTGTTTAATGAAGAGAAGTTTTCCTCACATATTTTTAAACATAATAGTTTTTATAATGAATTTCTCATATATTTTTTGCCTTCGCTGTGATGACAGTACATAATATTTTACTAGTTATTTTACAAGTGCAATTTAAAGGCTTAACTAGGTTAATTAGGCTAGCTAGGTCAATTAGGGAAGTCATTGCACAACAGTAGTTTGTTCTGTAGACAATAAAACTAAAATAAAAAATCTTAAATGGCCGTTTATGGCTGTTGGTTGTCGTGGACAGAAGTGAAGTGCGGGTGGGGGTTGTTGGGGGGCCCCTAATAGTAACTCTTTAGTAATAGTAACTTTCCCCCCCTACCTGGTGCTAACCACTGAGCCACCGTGCCGCCCGCTCTAGAAGTATTTGAAAAAGAATCAAAATTTCATGTGGCTAATAATTTTGTCTTCAACTGGTTCATCACCAGAAGAGTAATCCTACAGCACAAATTTCTATATAACACAAACCACTGTAAATCCCAACATAAAAATCCCAATTTACTTCTCCCTATCTTAACCTTCTGCAAGAACACACAAAATAATTCTTAATTTCATCACTAACTTTCACTCAACTCATTTCTATTAATTATAAAGAACTTTTTAAACATTTGAGTGACGTGAACTCATTTATTTTGAATAAATTAGCTGTTCTGTTTTACAGTGTGGAAAACAGGAGCGTGTGTATATTTTGCTCTACATTAGGAGGACAATCTGACCTACTGAGCAACTATTACTGTCCGCTGTCCACCTCTGTTGTCTCCTTTATGACCTGACCTCAGGTTTTTCAGCAAGGACGGCTCTCCTGTAAGTTCATATGTCTTTTTTATGCAGTTTGCCATACACTGAAAAAAAAGATTCTTTGGATTTACTAGTTGTTTTTAAGGTAAGTTGCAAACAATTTATATGGGCTACATTTAAACAAATTAAGCTGAACATTACTAAATTTAATGTTTGTTTAAATTCAGCCCATATAAATTGTTTGCAACCACTTACCTTAAACAATTGAGTAAATCCAATTAATCAATTTTTTCAGTGTAGTCTTCATAAAGTAAGAGAACCAGTGTCCACACAAAAAGTTAGCCAAATACAAACCACTGCACGCATTTGAGTGACATTGCTATTTTTTTACAGAGTAATCTTTATGTTGGTTAAATTTAAAACACTTTCATTGACATCCATGTGTGACCGTAAGCAGGATTCAGTAATTAGATGAGAAGGATAAAGTCAACCCTGTGAACCTCATACTAACTCTGTCAATAACGGTCTCCACTCTTACACCCTTAGCCTGATGAATGATTTTGGAAAAGGTAAAAGGGCATCACAGAAGGAGGAGTGATTGTCAGCACTAATTCTTTTAGTTCCAGGCCTGTTATGGACTCACTGTTGAGCTTTGTGTTACAGCTGCACAATATTTAATTTCACCATCAACTTTGTAATGTGTGCATGAAATATATGTAATGTGTAGTTTGTAATGTGTCACATCACAACACTCACTTATCACAAACATGTTGTAGCACAAAAAAGTACTTAAAAATGAGTTGTGACCCTTGACCACATAGGTGTATATTTTTGAATGTGAATAATTTTGTGTTGCATTGATGTACACATTGTTAGGATAGAGAAATATTTCCTTCAGATAAAACTATTTGAAAATCTGGACTCTGAGGTTTCATACAAAATCTAAATACTGAATAAATTCATTCTTTTTCCTTCAGCTTAGTCCCTTTATTCATCAGAGGTCGCCACAGCGGAATGAACCACCAACTTATCCAGCATATGTTTTACACAGTTTATGCCCTTCCAGCTGCAACCCAGTACTGGAAAACATCCATACACACTCATTCATACTCATACACTACGGCCAACTTAGTTTATTCAATTCACCTATAGCGCATGTGTTTGGACTGTGGGGGAAACCGGAGCACCCAGAGCAAACCCACGCCAACACGGGGAAAACATGCAAACTCCACACAGAAATGCCAACTGACCCAGCCAGGACACAGAAACCTTCTTGCTGTGAGGTGACAGTGCTAACCACTGAGCCACCATGTCGCCCTACAGAATAAATCACATTTTAAATTCCAAATTAAGTGTTCATCAATGCATATTACTAATCAAAAACTGAGTTTCAATATATTTATGATAGGAAATTTACAAAATGGCGACGTGGTGGCGCAGTGGGTAGTACAATCGCCTCACAGCAAGAAGGTCGCTGGTTCGAGCCTTGGCTGGGTCAGTTGGCATTTCTGTGTGGAGTTTGCATGTTCTCCTGTGTTGGCGTGGGTTTCCTCTGGGTGCTCCGGTTTCCCCCACAGTCCAAACACATGCGCTATAGGTGAATTGGGTAAGCTAAATTGTCCGTAGTGTATGTGTGTGAATGAGTGTGTATGGATGTTTCCCAGTGATGGGTTGCAGCTGGAAGGGCATCCGCTGCGTAAAACATATCCTGGATGAGTTGGCGGTTCATTCCGCTGTGGCGACCCCAGATTAATAAAGGGACTAAGCCGAAAAGAAAATGAATGAATGAATGAATTTACAAAATGTTCTCATGGTTTTTAATATTCAAAAGATTTTTTACATAGAAGAACAATTGATAATTTAGACCGATACAATTTATTTTTGGTACAATATATTTCCGTGTAACATAAGACTGGTTTTGTGGTCCAGGTTCACACATTTTTTGAGTAATCTGAACATATCAGGACTGAATCACAGCAGCAGGTCATGTTATTTTAAAAACAGACTGGCTATAAACCCCAGAGGGTCAGAACAACCTCAGCTCAAATAAAGCATTGCATGTCTATCAAAGCATTTTGAAACTAGTAAACTGGATGAGTGCCTTACACTACTCAAATCATCTCAATGTTCCGTTTTCCCCAGAGGTGCTGTATAATTAAGAGAGTAGATATGATTTAATTAAGCCCACTATAATTATTCGAGCAAGTCATCCCATGTGAGGATATGACCCATTTCATAAAGGGTAGGGGGTAGTCAGTAAAGGCTTATTTATGTATTAATTAAGTTGTGAAGTTTATCCATCCATTCATGGACTATATGGCTGGGCTATAAAACGATAATGATGATTATTGTGATGAAATGATAGTAGGTTTATGCTTCAGTCATGATATAAGCCTAAGTAACTGGTTAGTACAAGTGGTCTTGCTCAGACAAAAAAGATCTGCAATCAATCAATCAATCCATCAATTAGTCAGTCAATCAGTCAGTTAGTCATTAAAAAAACAAAAGATAATTTCTAAACTGATATAAACCCACACTAAAACTATTTATTGTAATTATTGTATCTCAGTTCTATTATTCATCTTTGTTCATCCGTCCATCCATCCATCCATCCATCCATCCATCCATCCATCCATCCATCCATCCATCCATTCATTCATTCATCCATCCATTTATTCATTTGTTCATCCATCCATCCATCCATCCATCGATCGATCGATCGATCAATCAATCAATCAATCAATCAATCAATCAATCAATCAATCAATCAATCAATCAATCAATCAATCAATCAATCAATCAATCAATCAATCAATCAATCAATTCATCCATCCATTTATCAATCCAACTGTCCAGTGATCCAATTATCCATCCATCCATTTATTCATTCATTCATTCATTCATTCATTCATTCATTCATTCACTCATTCATTCATTCATCCATCCTCCATCCATCCATCCATCCATCCATCCAGTCAACTACTCATTCATTCATTCATTCCTTCATTCATTCATTCATCCATCCAATAATCCATCCATCCAGTTATCCATTTATCCATCCATCCATTCATTCATTCATTCATTCATTCATTCATTCATTCATTCAGAATATAGCTATAGAAAATTAAACAAAATTGATTCATTCATTA
This sequence comes from Danio jaintianensis, assembly GCA_903798115.1. Taxonomy (NCBI): domain Eukaryota; kingdom Metazoa; phylum Chordata; class Actinopteri; order Cypriniformes; family Danionidae; genus Danio; species Danio jaintianensis. The sequence continues at coordinate 4,512,487 of CAIGQV010016735.1, forward strand.
ATTTTCCTTCGGCTTAGTCTCTATTTTAGAAGTCGCCACAGCGGAATGAACCACCAACTATTCCGGCATATGTTTAACATAGCAGATGCCCTTCCAGCCGCAACCCAGTACTGGGAAACACCCATACACTCTCACATTCACACACGCACACACGCACGCACGCACACACACACACACACACACACACACACACACACACACACACACACTACGACCAATTTAGTTCACCCAATGTCTTTGGACTGTGGGTGAAACCGGAGCACCCGGAGGAAACCCACACCAACATGGGGAAGCCGGGACTCGAACCAGTGCCTTTTGCTGTGAGGCGACAGTGCTAACTTCTAAGCCACTAACTACTAAAAAAGCTTAGCTATACAAACAAACATAGAAAACATAGAAATGTTTCTAACAAAGTGTCTGGTGCATAAAGAGAGGATCTTACAGGTGGTTTGTCAAGCATACTCACCTGCATGGAGTATATTCAGAACTACACGATATATGGTGTGTGCAAATGTGCATGAATGTACATAAATGTCCATAAATGTCCATAAGGGTCCAGGAAGTGTGCAAAGTGCTGATGTGGTCCGAATCCAACTGATAGTTCATTGATTAAAAAAAAGACGTACAAAACAGAAAAACTGTGCATTTTGTGAATGTATACAGTATATATAAAACATGTACTGCCAACTTTTCTGCCAGAGTATGTCACTGGTGTTTCTTCACTGAGAGATTTATAAAACAATTACAGTAGGTCTTACTTCCAAAGGTTTAACGCCATAATTATTTTTGAAGTGTTATTTCACACTTCAGACAGTATTGGACACTGGCTTAATGCCCTCAGCAACACTCCAGAAAGCGACGGGTGCCGAAATAAGCTACTTCAGAAGACGTCCAGCCCTATTGTGGTCTGAGAGTTGGAAAACTTTGCCAAAAACCAAGCAAACTTTCAGCTTATATTGGAGTTGAAAAATCCTTGAGCTTTTCAAAAAGTGCCAGTAATTGCTGCCTCGGAGCCGCAATATCCCGCAAAGAGCTGAAACCCGCTGGAGGACTTGCCCACAAAGAGCTCTCTGTCAGATACAGTGTGATTACGGATAAACTGCGGTTTTCTGGGCTTACCACGTAATGTAACCCACAAAAAGCTGCATAAACAGAAGAGACAGCGATGCTTCTCAGCTATTTCCAGTGATTGCGAGTTGAACTATGGATTAGGGCTGTCTAAAAGAGTTTCTGCTACCTTTCTTACCACACACACCCACAGAGAGGAAACCGAAATGAAAACCGAAACAAAACTGCACTTTCTGTTAGTTTGATATTGCTTTGTTTTCTTCTTCTTTACAGCTCCAAGTAGAGTGTTAGGACATGTAGAGTAGAGGGCATGTTTATTATTAGGACAACATTCTGATTGGGTGTTACAGTAACTATAATTTATAAGGATGATGAGTGATTTTCTTTTCGCTGTTGAACATTCTTTATGGTTTCATGTTTGAGAACCAGCATATCCATGTCTCTCTCACACACACACACACACACACGCACACGCACACGCACACACACACATATA
>CAIGQV010016735.1:4519224-4531155 GCA_903798115.1 Danio jaintianensis
ATCCATCCATCCATCCATCCATCCATCCATCCATCCATCCAATTATCCATCCAATTATCCATCCATCCATCCATCCATCCATCCAATTATAAATCCATCCATCCATAAATCCAATTATCTATCCATCCAATTATCCATTCAATTCGCGAATGGCACTCGCGAGAGAAATTTGAGATCTTAAAAAGCGTATACAGCAGCCTCTGGTGGATTCGCGAAAACAAAAACTGCAAAAAAACATAGCTCCCGGGACGTATTTGGCGTTCTCCAGAAATGTATATAAAGGTAAGTTTTCAGAATGAGCCTGGGTTGCCATTATCCATCCATCCATCGATCTATCTATCTTTTCTTGTATACATTTGATGTTGGTATCATTGTGTTAAGTGTGTTAATTGTGTTAAATATTACTGAAGCACCACACATGTCAGTATTGGGATTAATATACAGTAGTTTTAAACTAAACTAAGCTAAACTGAACTAAACATTATGAACAGCATTATCAGACCATTAATAATCTGAAATATAGATTAAAAGGTTTTTATTTAGGGAATAAATAACACACCTACAGTATGTTATATATTCATCATTACGTTTAATAATTAAATGGTTTTATTAAATAATCAATCATAGATTATTTCTACAATCCTACTAGGATTTTATTTATAGTCAAAACACTTTATTCTGAGTGGAAATTTCAAGTAGACACAGAAGTAGATACATCTTGCATTATTAGGAAATAGCGATTAATTCATTAATTAATAAGTAAATAATTAATAGTAAACAACAATCAATCTAATTTGTAAAAACTGACATCCATAGTGGTAGCAGAAATACAGCATGGGCAAATGCACATCCTCTTCTAATGAACACATTTCTACACAAGTTCAGAGACATTTTTTTTTCCATTTTATGAAATGAATAATTTAGAAGGTACATATGGAGGTTCACAAACTGCATGACTACTCTGATTCTTGTCTTACACGTACTGAAAAAGCTGAAAGATCCCCAAACTTAAAGCAGGATTCTTTACTCTCATAGCTCTTCCTCGCTGAATTTTAAACCACTCTGTTGGGCTGGAATTTAAAAAGATTTATGCCATAGAGAGTATGACAAAAATGTCTCTGTTGGCTTCAGGTAGTGAGCTGAGCTAGTCTGACAGAATCCATATTATCCCAGGATTATGCTTTTAGATCTGTCATTAAAGGACTGAGATGTAAATAAATCCCTGTCGACAGCGTTCTCCATATCCAGTTTGACAATAATCCGGCTGATATCCCAATACGACACTAGCACTTCCACACTTTTAGGCTTTGAAATGATTAAGATGCACAGCTTTAAATGTTGAGAAATATCAGCAGGCAAGCATATATCTGAATGAGATCCCCAGATAATCAGTAGATGGAAATGCTACTTTGTAAAAGACATATGGTCCTGTAATCCTCCATTGTTGTTTTGGTTCTCAATTACTTGCATATAAAGTAGAATAAAATCGTAATATGCACATGCAAATTTACTTAAAATTGCATGTTTTTGGTTTATTTTTTTGGATCATTTTGAAAACCCTTTTTGTTTTAGACAAGTGATTTCAGGGCCCTAAAATGCAGTTGTGAAAGCAAATGGCCAAAATGCATTAAAAGTGTTCAGTTTTAGTTGAAACTTTGTTTGGTTAAATATGCAAATGAGTCATTATTTAAATAAACATTGAGTGATTTGCATACAGGCAACACGGTGGCTCAGTGGTTAGCACTGTGGCCTCACAGCAAGAAAGTCGCTGATTCGAGTCCTGGCTGGGTCAGTTGGCATTTCTGTGTAGAGTTTGCATGTTCTCCACATGTCCGCGTGGGTTTCCTCCGGGTGCTCCGGTTTCCCCAACAGTCCAAACACATGCGCTATAGGTGAATTGAAAAAACTAAATTGGCCGTAGTGTATGTGTGTGAATGAATGTGTATGGATGTTTCCAGTACTGGGTTGCAGCTGGAAGGGCATCTGCTGTGTAAAACATATGCTGGATAAGTTGGCGGTTCATTCCACTGTGACGACCCCTGATGAATAAAGGGACTAAGCCAAAGGAAAATGAATGAATGAATGATTTGCATACATTTCTATTGCTATTGCTATGTTTCTTTTTTGTCATATTAAAGTTAAAGGTTTTTACAGAGGGGATTTTGGATCACTCCATAATTCAGAAAATACTGTGAACAGACGGTAGAATAAAATATTGCATATAATCAGGCAAATTATGTATGATCCCTCTTTTAAAACCTTCAGAATACAGATATGAATAATACTGTGAAGTTTGGCATATATAAGTATTTCTGAAGTGGAGATTTATGGCTCAAAGCAGGAAGGGAAATTTTTTTTTGGAGAAAATAGTCTATAAGATATACAATGTAATTAAAATCTACAGACAAATGAATAAAATGCAATAAAAGAAGAAAAAAACCGACATAGGCTCATTCTGAAAAAGTAGCCCTATATACATTTCTGGAGATCGGTAATTATGTAGCCAGAAGTACGTATGGCTGCATTTCGTCTTTAAAACGAACGCTACGGGGCGGTATGATGCTGTTCCTTTTCGCGCTTACCAGCTGACCGCTTACCTCCATATGGACTGCTTTCCTGCTGCTTCCAGTTTGTCTAGTGGCTTGCAGCGTACGTCGGCAGACTTGAGACGGAGAAAGGAGTTGACCACGACAACGGGGTTCGAGTCCGCCGAAGAACGATTCCAGAAAGCAGGTAAGACAAAAGCCAAAAAATCAAATAAACAAGTAAATAACAGGGTGAGAATGCGGTAAAATTTGATAATGTGGTAAAAATCAGGCGAGGGCTTTTCTTTTTCTGGATTGCTTTTTAAAACTGTCGGTTGGGTTTAGGTAAGGGGGTGGGTGGGGGGATCGATCGGTTGGTCAGTCAGTCAGTCAATCAGTGGACAGCGGCCTCTGGTGGATTTAGCTGAGAAGAGCAGGCGTGAATGGCACTCGTGAGAGAAATTTGAGATTCACAAAAAGCGTACACAGCGGCCTCAACAAAAACTGCAACAAAAACGTAGCTCCAGGAACGTATTTGGCACTCTTTAGAAATGTATATATGGCTACATTCTCAGAATGAGCCTGGGTTGAAAATGTGTGTTTTGGGTATTTTCTTTTCATTAGACAGCAAAAACTATTTATGAAAACCCAAAGTCTCCAGTTTCTTAGTAATATAGGAATTTTTGTATTACTTTTCTCACCAAGTAAAATAAAAACAAAAACATATTTTCTTATAATATTTACAAACACACCTTACTCTCACCATGCACTTTCTTATAATTATTCCTATTCATACAATATTGCATTATTTAAAATGACTATTGACAAACTTGAGTTTAACTGTTAAGAGAAATCTCAAACTTTCCATCAAAGCCATCCATCTCATAAAAATACTACTAGTTTTTATCGTTGTTTGACCCCATTGTCTGTGTCTGCGTGTTTTGACAAGTCTTCTTGCAAGTGTAAGTGGATCTGAATGCATTTTCCTATGTAATGCGTCAGTTATGATCCCACACCAGACAAACACCCTCTGGCTCAGCCTGCTGCTGCTGTAGCCACGCCCTCGTCCCTCACTATTGGTCGGGCTTGAGAGTGATTGACAGTTTTCAGCAGATGACAGTTGAATGTTTTGTTGATTACCATAGAAATTTAATTTGAAACACAGTCAGTGTCTTTCCTTTTAACCCATGCATCCTTCACAACAGAGCCAACTGAGTATTGCACCCGAGCAGACCACAACGCAGACATCACATTCAAACAAACAGCAAGCGAAATTAGTTGTCAGTGAATTCCCCAACAGGTACGTCAGGTATCTGTATACAGAGAGATGTCATTTCAGAGGAGCTGAACAAACCCTGTGAGCCAGTTTTGATCAGACAGCTGGAGCAGTTCATCTGTCAGAGCACAGATCAAAGGGTCTGGATGGACTGACTCCAGATCAGTGCACAGAGAACACACTGTCATACTTTATGCATGCAGAGAAAAGAGGCCGGAGCTCCTGTGAGGAAACTTTGGCCATTTGTCTAAATCAAATACTCCTGATGTACTCAGGTAAAGGTATGGAAGTAAACAAAGCAGTGAGTTGAACTGTGCTAATTGAAAAAAAAAAAGAAATGCATTTAATACATTTTATTTTCAGGGCTTGCATTTTTTTGGGGTGCAGGGTTGAATATAAACTGCCCAGAATATGAATAAAATGTTAAATGGATAGTTCACCCAGAACTATAAATTCTGTCATTTACTCACCTTTAACTTGTTCCAAACATGTTTTCTATCTTTAGTTGAACGCAAAAGATGATATTTTGAATACATTACATTGAATTCCATAGTATTGTTTTTCCTACTATGGATGTCAATTGTTATAGGTCTTCAGCTTTCTTCAAATTATCTTCCTTTGTATTTAACAGAAGAAAGAAATGGTTTGAAATCACGTGAGGGAGCGTAAATAGCGAGTACATTTTCTATTTTGGGTGAACTATCCCCTTAAGTGTTGTCAGGATTCTGCCACTCTGGTCTTGTTAATTATTGTTTTGGTGGCAGAGTCCAAACACTTGTCCTGTCCTGTCCTGTCTTGTCTTGTATGTTGTGCTCGGCTCGAGTTTTCTTGCGTCAAGCACTCATTTTCTGTCACTGTGTCTTTTTGTATGAGCGCCGTCTCGGCAGCGCTTGAGCCGTGCGCATTCCCGCTTGATGCGGGCGCACAAGGTCTGGGCGTGTTTGCGACGCGCGCTCTCGTTCTGTCTGCAGCGTGGTGTTTCATTCCCAGCGTCTCAGTCTAGTTGGTTTCGGTTGGCGCTGGGATGAAATATGCACGTTGCATGTGTGAGTGCACGGTGAGTGTTTTCATTTATCGTGTACTCGTGTCTTGCGTCTTCTGTTGGTGTTGTGTTTAGCACGTGGTACATGTTTACATGCACCGCATACTTCAGTGTCTCATATGAACATGCGGTTAATGAGTTCTGTCATTGGCTGTGTGTTCTAGTCTCCTTTAATGTGAGCACATGGCCTGTGTTGTTTCTTTGTGTCATGTGCTTTCCTGTCTATTGTCTAGTCCCACCCTCCTTGTTAACCCATTTATAATTAACAATAATTAACACACAAACAGGTGAACATAATAAACATTAGTTTATTATGCTCACCTGTTTGTGTGTTAATTATTTCTCCCTTATATTCTACTCATGTCTGCTGTCCTGGGCCAGTTCATCGTCTATACTCCCCTTGTTTTATTTTAATTATTAATAAATCATCTTTTGTTGCACTTGAGTTCTCGCTCCCTCATCCTTCCTGAGACTCTGACAACTTTTCTATTAGAGGAAAATTCACATTGTCACGTTTTAGTAATATAGGCTCATAGGCTCATCTTGCTTGTGCATCTTATATTATTAGTACTCTATACTTTATGCCAAATATGGTCTTTTGTAAGTTATGTGAATAAAATCCAGAGCTAACTTTTTCACCTTTATGAACCCTTATTGCATGAATTCATATTAAACTGACTGAATTTCAACTGTGAAATTTAACAGAGAAATTGTGGACTTTTCACTCCAAAAATGTTCAACCAAATCATTTTGAACCTCTGTTTTTAGGGACTGAATATATCAAAAAGCATGCAATATATTTACATAAATGCTGTAAAAACAACAGATCTTATCACTTGTAAACCAATGCCCATGTGTGTTTCAGGAATTTAATGTGTGCATCTTTCTAGCAAATGTCAAAATTAAGGAATGAGCATCTAAATCTATGCTAATGCCATGTATATATTTAATGCCATGTTCATTGGATTGTATTGTTTTAAAGCTGGAGTACTGTGAATTATGTGCTTGTTATACTCCATATGAATAATTCATTCAGGGCGACACGGTGGCTCAGTGGTTAGCACTGTCGCCTCACAGCAAGAAGGTCGCTGGTTCGCTGGTTGGCATTACTGTGTGGACTTTGCACGTTTCCCTGTGTTGGCGTGGGTTTCCTCCGGGTGCTCACAGTCCAAACACATGTGCTATAGGTGAATTGAATAAACTAAATTGGCCGTAGTGTATGTGTGTGAGAGTGTATGGGTGTTTCCCAGTACTGTTATAGATGGAAGGGCATCCGCTGCGTAAAACATATGCTGGATAAGTTGGCGGTTCATTCCGCTGTGGCGACCCCAGATTAATAAAGGGACTAAGCCGAAAAGAAAATGAATGAATGAATGAAGTTGGTGGTTCATTGTGCTGTGGCAACCCCTAATGAATAAAGGGACTAAGCCGAAGGAAAATGAATGAATGAATGAATGAATAATTCAAACATGTTGCAAAGGACTGGTTAATAATAACCATCCCTGTAAAAAATGCTGGTTTCCACACAATTGATAATTGTTGGAACAACATAAAGGAATTAAGTTAACTTATTATAATTTTTTTTTACTACTGTAATCTCAATACAAAAAATAATCTCAAATGAAAAAGGAAGAGAGGGCGGGACCTAGAGAAGGTCCTCCCCTTTAAAAAAAAAACAGCCAGTAGACTTTTGTTTTATCACAGCTCTGCCAGTGAGAGTGGTTGAGCTCAAGCACATCAAATGAAATGCAAATGAGAAGCATCTTGAAGGGGGCGGGGCATGTCAGATTCTAGAGAGCATTTGATTGGTCAATATTTGATAGTATGAGTTGACATGAAAAAACAGTTGATCCAATTAGCCGGAAGTGACAAACTGCAAGCATTAAACGTTTATTTTGGTTTTGTATCTTCTAAATGTGAATTTTATCACTGTTTTGGAGCACACTAGTTTAAAGATGTCCTTAAGATTAACATACTGATACTAACATCCAAAACACATTTAGATTTCACAGGACCTTTGAAGCTAAAACTAAAAACAAACAATAAAAAACTAATGTATTTGAATTACAAAAATGACTGTATCTTGTCCAGAAAAGTCTCTATTCATTCATTCATTCATTCATTCATTTTCCTTCGGCTTAGTCCCTTATTTATCAGGGGTGCCACAGCGGAATGAACCGACAACTATTCCAGCATATGTTTTATGCAGCGGATGCCCTTCCAACCGAAACCCAATACTGGGAAACACCCATACACTCCCACATTCACACACACACACACACTACGGCCAATTTAGTTTACCCAATTCACCTAAAGCGGAGGAAAATCACGCCAACATGTGGAGAACATGCAAACTCCACACAGAAATGCCAACTGGCCCAGCCGGGACTTGAACCAGTGACCTTCCTGCTGTGAGGCCACAGTGCTAACCACTGAGCCACAGTGCCGCCAGTCTCTATTCAACTGGAGATTAGCAATCATTATCTTGTTTTGTTTTTATTTATTTAAAAATGAAGCCATCTTTATTTGTAAAGTGCTTGATACTATACAGATTTTTTTTAAAACAGCTTCACAGTAATAAGCAACACCATAAACTTCAAATAAATGACAGCTATATTGAATATACAGTAAAAAAAAAAAAGTGATTCAGCTCAAGGTCAGCATTAATTCAGTACGGTTTAATCACAGTGCTGTAATCGTCAGTGCTGTAAAAAAAAAAAAAATCCTAGATGTCACTCCTCTTAAACTGTTCTTCATTTTAGCTCTAATGATTATGTGAGATGTGAGATAACTACATACAGTAGATACTACCATTCACCATTTAAATGCCTCTGCAGTAAATGAAATCAGCATATTTCAGTCTCTGACAGGAACTAATGGCCTCATATCCTCCAAACTGCTGTACTCATCATTGGGATGTCAGCTGTATTTCAATGAGCCAAAATCCAATGCAAATTATAACGACTTCTCCTCATTAGGTGGTCAAGGGAGAAGCTTCTGCAGCAGAACAGCTAAGTGTTTGGCGCTTTAAAGAGTAAATGTATTGGAGTGTTTCTATACCAAGGAGACCACATAAAAAACTGAGAACGTCCAGTTAACCAAAGATGTTTCAGTTACACAAACGGCATGTTAAAGTGCCCCTGTTAGGCTATATTAAAGACTCCTAATTTTGTTTTGGAGTTTCATTAAAAAAGTCTGCATCCATCCAAGGTCAAAAACACTTTCATTTTCTAATTTTATCCTTTGCAGCATCAGCTCTTTTCTCACATAGTTGCTTCAAAGCCTCTCGAAATTCAGAGAGACCTCCAAAACAAATTTGCAGAGCTTAAAAATAAAATTAAAAATAGCTGCTTGTATCTAATCAGGGGCGGATTTATTGATCTGGGGGCTCAACAGTCCTAAAATGCACCCTTTGTACTTTTATTTATTCATTCATTTTCCTTCAGCTTAGTCCCTTTATTCATCAGGAGTCGCCACAGTGGAATGAACCGCCAACTTATCCAGCATGTTTCACACAGCGGGTGCCCTTCCAGCTGCAACCCAGTACTGGGAAACGTCCATACACACTCATTCACACACACACACAATCATACACTACGGCCAATTTAGTTTATTCATTTCACCTATAGCACATGTCTTTGGGCTGTGGGGGAAACCGGAGCACCCGGAGGGAACCCACGCCAACATGGGGAGAACATGAACTCCACACAGAAATGCCAACTGACCCAGCTGGGACTCGAACCAGCGACTTCTTGGTGTGAGGCGAAAGTGCTAACCACTGAGCCACTATGTTTTATCTCAATGAAATCTCTGCATTTTAAATGATCTGTTTCCTTAAAATTAATTCACAACTGAAAACAATAAATAAACTATTTCGTTTTTGAAACTAAATCTTTACCTGATCTGACTGCTGGACTGCTCCATGATTGGGGGTGGGGGACAACTTAGTGTAGTTGTAATAATTAACATTAAAATTGTATTTGTTAGACCCTCACCATACAAAATATGATAGAAAATTCTGTTATATATAATTTATAGGTTAAGGTAGATACTTCGGGCGGCACGGTGGTTCAGTGGTTAGCACTGTCGCCTCACAGCAAGAAGGTCGCTGGTTCGAGTCCCAGCGGGGCTAGTTGGCATTTCTGTGTGGAGTTTGCATGCCCGTGATCGCATGGTTTTCCTTCAGGTGCTCCGGTTTCCCCCACAGTCCAAAGACATGCGCTATAGGGGAATTGAATAAACTAAATTGGTCGTAGTGTATGAGTGTGTGTGATTGTGAGAGTGTATGGGTGTTTCCCAGTACTAGGTTGTGGCTGGAAGGGCATTCATTGCGTAAAACATATGCTGGAATAGTTGGAGGTTCATTCCGCTGTGGTGACCCCTGATCAATAAAGGGACTAAGCCGAAGAGAAAATGAATGAGTGAATGAATTATATTCATTTTCCTTCGGCTTAGTCCCTGTATTAATCAGAGGTCACCACAGCTAAATGAACCGCCAACTATTCCAGCATATGTTGGAATGCCGAGGCTCAAACCAGCAACCTTCTTGCTGTGAGGCAACAGAGCTACCCACTGCGCCACCATGCTGCATGAATATAGTTTATAAGTATAATTTATATTTCTAGGTATTTATTCTAGGTACAATATTAATATTTATTAAATCCGCCCCTGGCTCTAATGCATGCCACTCAAAAAAAAAATGTACAAGTGACATTGTATTAAACTAAACTTTTTTTTTTTTGTTAGAATGACTTAATAGATTTTTTAGCTTCTGCTTTTGACACTTTTTTTCAAAGCCTCTCATCAACAGTGACCTTTAGTCATGCTCTAAAAGGATAAGATTTTAATTGATTGAGAATCCTCAAGATCAGTTGCCAGGCAATGGTGGATGGTAAAATGGAGAAATAAGACATTAATTAGAGATAAAGCTTGTTGTTCTGGTGTAAAATATGCTATTTATACTAACTCTGCCCACCAATGCCTGGTTGGGACAGTCAAAATAAGAAACGAAAAAAGTGTAGGGATTATGGCATCTATAATAACATCTGAATATATAGGGACATATTTTCTCACGAATAAATGCTTATTTTGATGCAGTTTATGCACAACACCAAATAAATACTACAAAACAATTTAAATGAATGTGAGAGTGTATGGGTGTTTCCCAGTACTGGGTTGCAGCTGGAAGGGCATCCGCTGTGGTGACCCCTGATGAATAAAGGGACTAATGAATTAATGAATAATATATACTGTGTATATTTATGTATATATGTATAAATGCACACACATAAAATACAAACATATCCAAAATAAATATATTTACATATATACTTATTTATAATTTGTATTATACATGGGCGTCACGGTGGCGCAGTGGGTAGCACAATCGCCTCACAGCAAGAAGGTTGCTGGTTCGAGCCCCGGCTGGGTTAGTTGGCATTTCTGTGTGGAGTTTGCATGTTCTCCCTGTGTTCGCGTGGGTTTCCTCCGGGTGCTCCGGAAATAGTTGACTCAGAGTCAAATAAATGAATAGTGTTGGGTTCGAATATTTTGCTTGAAAGCGTTGACGTCAATACGGTACATCACCAAATATGAAGTGCCGGTTCCTGTAAAAACGTGAACGCGCCTTTCCCTTTAGACATTAGCGGAGCGTGGGGATCATGAGACTGATCATGACGTGAAGATGACGATCACTGACTGATGGAGATTTGGCTGCGGGGAATAAAGGGTTAAAGTTCATTTTCACAACAACACTGTGCTGTGTTTGTTTCTGTCATTTTTCAGATTTTTGATACAATAACCTACGCTGCAGCGCGGGATTTGCCGGCCGAAGGAGCAGCAGAGACTATTATGTATGGGACTTTGTCAGACTTTGACAGGGACTTTGTGAGTAACTGTTACAGCTCATATGGACCAGTTTCTTCTTCCTCCGGATCAAAAAATTGTTGTCTCGTAGTTTGCAAAATATGTATTTAATTGTGTTGTAACTTGTAATCGCCCTGCACGGCTTGTAATCACGTATCTATTATAGATCAGTGCTTGTACTATATCTCTCGGGTAAATCTGTATGGGGCTATTCACACATTGTGTCCAAAACCACACTGAAAATGCGCCGCGTGCGTCTTCCTTTACCGATTTAAATGCGTTTCTGAACTCGCGATCCTCTGCCGTTTGCCTTTGCTATGGCCACCATCAGCTGTTCCTACACGCGCGGCCAATTTTCAAAAAGTTCAACTTTTGCCACTGTGTGGATTAGTACTGAATGTGTGTCGTTGGTATTACTTGGGGTTAGGGTTAAGAGTAGAGTAATATCCTGGTGTTTATCTGCATTGTTTTATTGCATTCCTGCATTGGGCTCTCACATACTTTGTGTGCTACTTCATAGCCGTGGTGGGCGTTTCTCTTTGTCTCGCACTGAACATAGTCGACCAATCACAACAGACTGTGTCATCGGCCCAATCAGCGCAGATTAGCTTTGCGCTAAGGAGGGGTTTGGGAACAAATGAATTGCTGAATGAATCATATGGGAGTCGTTGGGATAATTAGGTAAAAATAAATGCATACATACTTTTACATACTTTTACAACATATTTTAATTTTTCTAAAATTAAAATTATTAAAAATTTTCTGTTCCCTAGAAAACAGTCAAGCCCGAAATTATTATTATTATTATTATTCATTCATTCATTCATTTTCTTTTCGGCTTAGTCCCTTTATTAATCTGGGGTCGCCACAGCAGAATGACCTGCCAACTTATCCAGCATATGTTTTACGCAGCGGATGCCCTTCCAGCTGCAACCCATCACTGGGAAACATCCATACACACTTATTCACACACATACACTACGGACAATTTAGCTTACCCAAATCACCTATCTTTGGACTTGTGGGGGAAACTGGAGCACCCGAAGGAAACCCACGCCAACACAGGGAGAACATGCAAACTCCACACAGAAATGCTAACTGACCCAGCTGAGGCTCGAACCAGCGACCTTCTTGCTGTGAGGTGATCGTGCTAGCCACTGCGCCACCGTGACGCCCTATTATTATTATTATTATTATTATTATTATTATTATTATTATTATTA
>CAIGQV010016735.1:4534886-4547481 GCA_903798115.1 Danio jaintianensis
CACACACACACACACACACACACACACACACACACACTGATCAGTCTGCAGTTTCAGTGTGCAGGTGGAAACTCAATATTTCAGCAGAACCTGAAATGTCACTCTCACTGTTAAACTTAAGTGTATACTGTGAGGCACACAACTACACAATCTAATCCAGGAGCATTTCAAAGTCATCTGCTCAAACGTAGGATATATTAGACACATTTCTAATACAAAGCGAAAATTGTGTGTGTTGATGATTGAAGGAAGGGACGTTTGGAGGAGAAGCTGTGTCTGTGTGGAAGACCCAAACAGTGGGCCTCATCCTCCACCATCTGTTTCCTCTCCTTCTCTCCCCATGGTACGTGTCTGCGAGTGGTGTGTGTGTATGTGTGTGTGTCTGTCTGTCTCTGTGTGCGTGTGTGTGTGTGTGTGCGTGTTTTAATGAGTCACACAGCTCCCAGACAGGTGAGAGAGATGAGTTGAGATTGCTTTAAAGCACAGAGATCACCCAGAGGTGGATGTTTTGGGTCCAGATGGACAATGGAAGCAGTAGTACAGTAACCAACGCACACCTTTATTAATAAAAATACTTCGATTTGAAAGAAATAAAATGCAAAAAGGAAAAGATTTATGGGCCAAAGTTATACCGTAGTGTTATTGAATGATTTGTAGCCTAAAAAAATTCCACCAGATTTGAGTTTGCTGGTATATACATTTTTTTTTGACATCACTCACTGTATATTTAATTTCTGAATTGCTTTGGTATTTACAACAAGCGACATAATAAAATGTTGTGGAGTCTTGTTTAAAGTCGCCATTAAACGGAAGTTAATTGCCCTTTTTTCTGCTATTGTGACAAACATCCATTTGAAGTGATTGTGAAATTAGAAAAAAATGTGTGGTGGTGCATGATTTTGTTCTTTGGGAATCGATTGGATTGTTGAAAGATGGGTGTTGCTAACAAAATGAAAGAAGATTTACAAATGGATAAATTCAGAGCAGAAACAAAGCACCCACTGATAGCCCCGCCTTAAAGGACTGATAGCCCCGCCCTAAATGACTTATAACCCCTCCCTAAAGGAATTCCATGCGACCAATGTAGTGAAGAAAAGTCTTTTGAGGAGGGGGTTATGGTATTTGATTAAAGTTTATGAGGGCAAATAAATTTTCACAAATTTTCACATCGTTTATAACAAGAACTACTTTATACATAAATACAATAAAAATAAGAGGAGGACATTTTGATTTCATGGCGACTTTAAATGGCCTGTTTAATAACTCTTGTTATTAGCGACACCAGTGGTCTTTCAGTGAACTGCAGTCAGCAAACTATTGCTTGTAGTTCATTCAATCATTCATTTTCCTTCGGTTTAGTCCCTTATTTATTAGTGGTCTCCACAGCAGAATGAACCGACAACTATTCCAGCATATGTTTTATGCAGCGGATGGCCTTCCAGCCGCAACCCAGTACTGGGAAACATCCATACACACTCATTCACACACATTACATTACAAATACACATTACATTAATCGATTTGTGTTGGGACAGCATGAATTGAGTGGAACCCTGCATTTTTTAGAGTATAGTATAGTATAGTAATCACTTTTTACAGTGGCATTACAATACAGAACTACCTTGTTTTTTTCAGCATTTTCATGAACATTGTATAAGCATTTGTTTCATGCGTCACAGAGCAGAAGAGAGGCTCTCAGGAGTGTGAATGAATATCACATCAGCTTGACTTGCTAGGCAAAACATTCGGAGCACTTTACATGAAAATCAGTTTACTTTCATAAAGAAATCTGGGAAGCCAACAAGCTTGTTAAAAGCTGTTCGCACAATGGCAATACAGAAATCAAGAAATGCCCTAAGTAACCATGCCATTGAAACTGCTGTGAAAGCATTTTGTTCAATCCACAGGCACTTTTTTTCCATGACGCTGTGGTGTTTGATAAAAAGGCATCTGCAATACAAAAATAATAAAGCTGCTCTCCTCTTATCTATAATGTGCGGAAAATGTACAGACAGCAACATAATTCAGGATTTGCATCAATTCTGAAAATTGTCTGTGATTTTAATGTATAAACAACAGTTAAATTGCTACAGTAAATATCTGTAACCTATTTAACAGTACATTTCGTTAATATGCACAGTGAATAACCAGAAACTCATTATCCCAGAATTCCCTGCATGACTTTTTATGCATATGTTTTTTTTTTTTACGCTTGAGTTATGCACATTAGAGTTTTACATTACATCTAATGATTTCTGTGTGGAGTTTGCATGTTCTCCTCGTGTTGGTGTGGGTTTCCTCCGGGTGCTCCGGTTTCCCCCACAGTCCAAACACATGCGCTATAGGTGAATTGGATAAACTAAATTGACCGTAGTGTATGTGTGTGTGTGTGAATGAGTGTGAATGGCTGTTTCCCAGTACTGGGTTGCGGCTGGAAGGGCATCTGCTGCGTAAAACATATGCTGGAATAATTGGTGGTTCATTCCACTGTGGCGACCCCTGATAAATAAGGGACTAAGCCAAAGGAAAATGAATGAATGAATGAATTACATCTAATGTTAATAATGTTTATTGCATTACTTTAGTGTCATGTGTGTAAGTATGATGGAGTTTATGAGCATCTGCTATATATTAGCATGTTTCTCTGCTTGTGGTAAATGTTGTTTGATATTAGCATTTGTTCATCATATGCATTTACAGTGGGAAAAATAAGTATTGAACACGTCATGTTTTTTCCTGGGAATAATATTTCTAAAGGAGCTATTGACATGAAATTGAAGCAGATTTTGGTAAAAACCCAAACAATACAAACATAAAAATATAAAATATAACAAAACAAAAAAAAAAAATCTGAAAAATTTGTTATGTGTAATAACAATGACATGACACAAGGAGAAAGTACTGAACTCCTGAAATGTATTTAATACTTTATATTAAAGGCTTTTTTGGTGACCACAGCTTAAAGACGCCTCTCATATGGAGAATGAAGTCGCATGCACTGCTCAGGTGTGAGTTTTCCACAGACTTCAACAGAGTTTAAAAATCTTGATGGTTCTGTGGGTTTCGTCTATCAAATCTGATCTTTAATTTGTATTTTATATTGGATTCAAGTCAGGTGATTGGCCGGGCCATTCTACAGCTTGATTTTCTTTCTCTGAAAGCATTTGAGAGTTTGCTTGGCTGTGTTTTGAATCATTGTCTTGCTGAAATATCCACACTAGTTTTATCTTCATCATCCTGATAATGTAGATGTTGGACTGAAGCAGCTCATATTAATTACACTGAGGAAGGGCAGAGGGCTGCTGAATAACTACTGAGAGATTTCAGCTGCTGTCTGGGCTTTCACTGCCTTTCTACACCTCCCTTTCTTCATGTGTTCAATACTTTTTTTCCTGCATCATTTCATTTTATTACGCATAACTTAATTTTTAAACTAATTAGGTTTGTTTTCTTTGCATATATGGATTTCTTTGGTTGTTACCAACATCCGGTGAAAATTTCAAGTCAACGGCACCTTTAGAAATATGATTTCTGAGAAAAATGATGACGTGTTCACTACTTATTTAGCCCACTGTATCATCCACACAATCTTTTAGGTGTGCTTTTGTCTGTGTAACAAAGTTAAGTTGTGTAGACGTTACAAAATACGGTAATTTACTGTCAAATTTAGAAATTCTTTTATGTTTCTACTGTATTTTTTACAATTAAATTCCATATGAACTCACTGAGATTATAATTCATACGAGGTGTGTAACAGCGTTTGATTTTTTTACTGACTTGATTAATGTGACCTGCGCTGTACATTTTTAACATCCAAATATCAAAAATCATTCATTCATTCATTTTCCTTCGGCTTAGTCCCTTTATTTATCAGGGGCCGCCACAGCGGAATGAACCGCCAACTTATCCAGCATATGTTTTACACAGCTTCCAACTGCAACTGCAAGCCAGTACTGGGAAACATCCATACACACTCACTCACACACATACACTACGGCCAATTAAGTTTATTCAATTCACTTATAGCGCATGTGTTTGGACTGTGGGGAAACCGGAGCACTCGGAGGAAACCCACGCCAACACGGGGAGAACATGCAAACTCCACACAGAAATGCCAACTGACCCAGCTAACCACTGAGCCACCGTGTCGCCCATATCAAATAAGTCTTCCACCTTTTTTATTTATTATTATTATTATTATTTTATCACTTGGTGATATGTGAGGAGATTGAGGAGAAGTGTTGCATAGTAAGCGGTTAAGAAAACATTTGACCTGCTTTGTCAGCGACAGAAATTTCCTAGACTGACAACAGCACAAGTTTTTCTCCTTTTTTAAACTTTAGCACTGTTTATAAATGTGCTTTCAACAGCCAACCGGTTTGTCACGGAAATGTGCCTCAAGTTCATCTTTAAAGCCATTTATTATTATTTCACAGTGGCCAGTCTTTCCTTCTCATTAATTCAGACTTCACAAATAAGCTTAAACACAAAATGTACTTTTCAATTTACAAGAAGGGATGCAGGAAAATGCTGTTTTGTGTTTAATTGTTTAGTGTTTATGTTCAATAAATATAATGTTAAAAAAAGCATGAAAGCAAGTGTGTAAATTATTATATTAAATAAAGGACTGCAGTAGAAGCATACAGTAATTAGATATAGATAGTAATGCGAAAGCTGCCTTGTGTGCATAGTACATGTTTGCATACAGTGTGTATAATTGCAGAGTGCTGATTATTACAGTATATCTAAAAATACAGCAATTGAATTCAATAGGGCTCTGATGTTAATTAAAGCCTTGAGTGTTGTAGTAATGTACAGCAATAGAGCTTCTTATATTGTTTACAGCATTAGTTGAGATATTTATATTTTTTATCCTTAAAAGAAATAACACAATTTGAATGTAGTCAAAATTATTAGCCTATTATTAGATTTGTCAAATATTTCCCAAATGATGTTTAACAGAGCACGGAATTTTTCACAGTATTTCCTATAATATTCTTTCTTTTGGAGAAAGTCTTATTTGTTTTATTTCAGCGAGAATCAATTTTTTTTTATTTTTTTTTTTTATAATTACATTTCAATATTATTAGCCCCCTTAAGCAATATATTTATTTCGATTGTCTACAGAACAAACCACTGTTATATAATGACTTGCCTAATTAACTTGCCTAATTAACCTAATTAACCTACACTGTAAAACCCAAAAAGTTAAGGTAAGTCAAACCATTTGAGGAAACAGATTGCAACAAACCATTTAAGTTCAAAAACGAATGCTAATGAGTACTGTGAACTTAATCCATTTGAGTAGACGAAGCAATTTGAGCACAGTAAAACCCAATAAATGAAGAGAACTCAAACCAGCTGAGTACTGTAAAACCCAATAAGTTAAGGCAACTCAAACTGTTTGAGGAAACCGATTGCTACAAACCATTTGAGTTAAAAAACTAATCTATATGAGTACTGTGAACTTACTCCATTTAAGTTGAAGTAATGAGGTTTTTAATTAACTCATTACCTTCAACACTGAGTTCAAAACTCTTTTCAAATGAGTAGAATTAACTTTCAGTCAATTTTGAGTTAACTACACTCATTTCATTTGATAAAGTGGACTGTTGGGTTTTACAGTGTAGTTAAGCCTTTAAATACCACTTTAAGCTGAATACTAGTATCTTGAAAATATCTAGTAAAATATAACGTACTGTCACTATGGCAAAGAACTCAGTTACTAGAAATGAGTTATTAAAATTATGTTTAGAAATGTGTTAAAAAATCTATGTTAAACAGAAATTGGAGAAAAACAAATATATAAAGTAATTTAACAGGAAGGCTAACTCCAACTGTACATGATAAACAGGAGTATTCTAATGCAAATATAAATACATTTATGGCATTCTTTGATGAACAGAAATATTCTTAAAAATAACACTATTTTAAACAAAATATGTTGTTAACTGAACCTCATTCACCAGAAAGTACACAAAGCAGATATTATTCGACTTTTTTTAAAGTATGAATTTAATATACATTCAATCATTTTTTTAAGAATTTTCGATTCAAGACAAAATTGTCAAGGCAAGTTTATTAGCCCTCCTGTGAAATGTTAGTTCTGTTAAAAATATTTATATTTATTAAAAATATTATACTTAAAAATGCAGTTTAGTTTTTTTCTTTTTAATTTAATAAAATAATTCATATGCAATAACTCATTTGAATTTATATATATATATATATACACATTATCTTTCTATTACTAAAGAAAGTAGGTGACCAAACTTTTATTTTAACGGATATAACTAAAACAGTTTTTTTTTAATGCACCAAAGCATATTGGCCATAATTGTTCGTTAAAGAGAAATTGATACAAATATTCATTTTTAAAAGGGGGTGTACTTATTTATCCTGAGCACTGTACACTACCTGACAAAAGTCTTGTCATTGATCGCAGTTGTAAGAGCAACAAATAATAACTTGACTTCTAGTTGATCATTTGGAAAAGTGGCAGAAGGTAGATTTTTCTGATGAATCATCTGTTGAACTGCATCCCAATCATCACAAATACTGCAGAAGACCTATTGGAACCCGCATGGACCCAAGATTCTCACAGAAATCAGTCAAGTTTGGTGAAGGAAAAATCATGGTTTGGGGTTACATTTAGTATGGGGGCGTGCGAGAGATCTGCAGAGTGGATGGCAACATCAACAGCCTGAGGGATCAAGACATTTGTGCTGCCCATTACATTGCAAACCACAGGAGAGGGCGAATTCTTCAGCCGGATAGCGCTCCTTTTCATACTTCAGCCTCCACATCAAAGTTCCTGAAAGCAAAGAAGGATTGCCCAGCCCAGTCACCAGACATGAACATTATTGAGCATGTCTGGGGTAAGATGAAGGAGGAGGCATTGAAGATGAATCCAGAGAATGTGGATGAACTCTGGGAGTCCTGCAAGAATGCTTTCTTTGCCATTCCAGATGACTTTATTAATAAGTTATTTGAGTCATTGCAGAGATGTATGGATGCAGTCCTCCAAAGCTCATGGGAGTCATACACAATATTCATTCTTTTCCCACTACACCATGACGTTATATTCTATACTGTACATTATTTCTGTTAAGTGACAAGACTTTTTTCTAAGCAAAGTCAGACCTTACTGTCCTAATGAAACAATTAAAAATCAAGGCATGATCATATTTTATTTTGGTAAAATAAGTGTAATCTAGAGGCCTTTGCCTTTCATATAAGCCACTTACCAAATGATCAACTAGAAGTCAAGTTATTATTTGTTGTTGACGACTTTTTTATCAGGTAATGTATGTATACACACATGTACTGTACATGTACAAACATTTATTCTGGAAGCGATTAATCATGATTAGTTGTTTAACAGCACTAATATGATTGAGTTGTGGTGCATTCGGATCTTTTTGTGTGTTTGTCAAGCCTGACTCTCTGTAACTGAGTCAACACGAGTCTGGCACCACGCCAGCCCTGATACATGAAAACTTTATGAGCTTTTAAAGTGTGTATGGCGCTTCGGGCTCTTCTGGAACTTTCGCCCTGGGCTTTCCAAAGGTTTCTCCAGCTCTGTTTCTCATCCACAGAGGCCAGACAGAAAACCACAGACACACAAACACCCGCTCGCGATGTATTTCTGCTATATTAGGTTGTGTTCCTCAAACACCATGTCCCATTGCTTACAGAAGGAGGAGAGGATGCTGAATTGGCTCTCTGGGCCATTAAACTGAAAAGCAGGGTTGATTCAGAAGTTTTCTTCTCAGACAAACTGTGCTGTCAAATCCCAACGGTATCGTGACTTCAGGAGCTCTTAACGTCATCATGCAGTTTTTTTTTTTTTTACTTCAAGGCCGTGTGACATAGCTGTGATTTTTCTTTGCTTTCTGTAAATTCTCAGACAAGACCAAGGCCGTGTTGCAGCAACAGATGATTGAATGTTTGCTGGGCAAGACCAACAATCTTTTCAGATGTTTTAAAGGTAAAATGTGAGGGAGACATGTTAGTATTTAGTGTTTAATTATCAGACCTGCTGTTAAATTATTATTATTTTTCAAATATTTCACAAGTGATGTTTAATGGGGAAAAAATGACATAATCGCATAATCGTTTTAATAACTAATTTCTAATACCTAATTTATTTTGTATTTGGCATGATGACAGTACATACCATTTTACTAGTTATTTAGCAATATACTAGTATTCAGTTTAGAGTGCAATTTAAAGGCTTAACTATAGGTTCATTAGATTAACTGGGCAAGTTAGGTTAATTAGGCAAGTCATTTACATACACTATACACTCACCGGCCACTTTATTAGGTACATTTTACTAGTACCAGGTTGGACCCCCTTTTGCCTTCAGAACTGCCTTAATCCTTCGTGACATAGATTCAACAAGGTACTGGAAATATTCCTCAGAGATTTTGGTCCATATTGACATGATAGCATCACACAGTTGCTGCAGATTTGTCAGCTGCACATCCATGATGCAAGTCTCCCGTTCCACCACATCCCAAAGGTGCTCTATTGGATTGAGATCTGGTGACTGTGGAGGCCATTTGAGTACAGTAAACTCATTGTCATGTTCAAGAAACCAGTCTGAGATGATTTGCGCTTTATGACATGGTGCGTTATCCTGCTGGAAGTAGCCATCAGAGGATGGGTACACTGTGGTCATAAAGGGATTTACATGGTCCATCCAAATGTCACATCAGAAATCGAGACTAATCAGACCTGGCAACGTTTTTTCAATGTTCTATAGTCCAATTTTGGTGAGCCTGTGCAAATTGTAGCCTCAGTTTCCTATTCTTAGCTGACAGGAGTGGCACCCGGTGTGGTCTTCTGCTGCTGTAGCCCATCCGCCTCAAGGTTGGACCTGTAGTGTGTGTTCAGAGATGCTCTTCTGCATACCTCGGTTGTAACGAGGGGTTATTTGAGCTAATGTTGCCTTTCTATCAGCTGGAACCAGTCTGGCCATTCTCCTCTGACCTCTGGCATCAACAAGGCATTTGCGCCCACAGAACTGCCACTCACTGGTTTTTTTTTTTTTTTTTCGGACCATTCTCTGTAAACCCTAGAGATGGTTGTGCGTGAAAATCCCATTAGATCAGCAGTTTCTGAAATACTCAGACCAGCCCGTCTTGCACTAACAACCATGCCCGGTTCAAAGTCACTTAAATCACCTTTCTTCCCCATTCTGATTATCTTGATTATGTCTACATGCCTAAATGCATTGAGTTGCTGCCATGTGATTGGCTGATTAGAAATTTGCGTTAACAAGCAGTTGGACAGGTGTACCTAATAAAGTGGCCAGTGAGTGTATGTCTATGATCAAATTCAGTTTTCATAATTGATTTTATATACATAGAAAGCATTTCAGTGTAGTATCTACTTTAGTCTTTTAACATTTGTGAAAATAAAATGCCAAAATATGGGTAATCAGTGTAACATATATTTATGCAAAAACAAAACACTCTTATGTTGGGCTTATTCCATACAATATATAAAAGAATAAATGATCATACAAAATGTTCTTATGTTTTAGATAAACAAAATGTCTTAATTGCTGACAGATGGGTAAAATCTGATCTGATGGTCAGTAGCAAAGTGTCAAGAAATAATTGTATATTCAAAAAGATTTAATATTTTGAAGCTGCAGTGTTATTTTTTTTAAGTCTCTTAAAATGTCATCTAATTGTTCTTGTTGTAAATATGCCCTGCAGAATGTCTTTGTAGATCAATTATTTTTAAACACGGTACAAAAGTATGATATTTGTTATAATTAAATGGATGAAATTAGATTAAAAACGTGTCAAATGCATGAATTTAGAACTACTGTATGTACAACTTTTAATTCTGATGCTGTTTCTGCAAGTTCAGATTCCACATGGTCTGTTTATTCCAATAATTTTTCATAACTTTGATAAGACAATAATGAACACGGATATTTGTTCTATTTCTGTTCTGCTTCAGATCTCATTAGCATTTCAAATGTCATTTGATTAAACTTTGTCAGAAACTATTTTCATATAACGCAGTTCTAGAGAATCTCTTTATCATCAAAATAGTTCCAAATGAACTATATAGTGCAAATAACTATTTTTCTTTTCATTTCTGTCACTAGATATGTTTCCAGCCAAAGAAGAGAACTTAATGTTCTGCATAAAAAAAAAAATATAATAATAAAAAATAATAATAAAATAAAATAAATAATTAGCAAAAATGTATTCAAGAGACAATTCTTGTTGCTTTCTGGAAAACAAATGATCAGTGATATTAATAAAGGTTTCTGATAGTGGGGAAACCATTGTAGTTCTCTTTCCGTCCATTATAAATGAGTTGTGTCTGCAGATGACACACACAATTATAAACACTGTCATGCTTTTGTTAGATCACACTCTCCACGCCAGATAAATAAGATCTAGCCCCGGACGCCAGATCCTGTCAGGAAATGTCAGTTTCTCCAGGTATCTGGATAACAAGTCAGCAGAGTTTCCAATACCCAAACCTGTTAACCAGTATTCAACAGAATTAACAATCTCCTATCAATATAAGAGTTGACTGAGAAAGCCAGGGAGGAGCAGAAGCAGGAGACAAAGTCATGATGATAAAGAAAGAGCAGAGTTTATTGAATAATCTTAGTTGCGTATGATTCAATGCTCAGATTTCATCTGACCAGGATAAATCCAACAAGTGTTGTTTTACCACAAGCAACAGCAATGGAAAATTACTGCTTTACAACATTGTCCAGAGACAATACAGACCTTGAAATGGAGACATTCTCTAATCTCTTACTCATGAAAACAAGTTTCGCTTGAATCCACAGTCATACGATTATAACAATATGGAAAAATGGAAATGATAATATAGCAATAATTATAGGACAATAGTAATAATAAAATATAAAAACATTATAAAATGACAAATAATAATCAATAATAATAATCAAATCATTAACTAATGATCAATAAAATGATATAATGATAATTGGCGACGCGGTGGCGCAGTGGGTAGCACGTTCGCCTCACAGCAAGAAGGTCGCTGGTTCGAGCCTCGGCTGGGTCAGTTGGCATTTCTGTGTGGAGTTTGCATGTTCAAGGGCATCCGCTGCGTAAAACATATGCTGGATAAGTTGGCGGTTCATCCCGCTGTGGCGACCCCAGATTAATAAAGGGACTAAGCCGAAAAGAAAATGAATGAATGAATGAATAATGATAATTATATAAATGATTAATGATCATATGATTAAATAAAATAATTAAATGAAGAATAAATGAATATAAACAAATAAAAATATAACACAACACAAATGAATGGTTGCTTTTTCGAAACAACACACACATAAGTTTGCTACAAGGATTCTCAGATCCTGAGCTAGATTCTTCACTGTCTTATATTTAGATGTTTGAACCCAATCTTTTGATACACCGTTTATAATCAATTAACCAAATTATTTTAATGATCATTTGATAATTTCATAATGCAATGTGTTTTTTTCGGGTCCATAAAATGTATGTTTATTAGCTATAATAATAATAATAATAATAATAATTTAGCCAGGATTTGTATGTGATATTCTAATGTGTGAATAAAAAAAGCCAAAGGAAACTGAACTGATAAAGTGAATCATTCAATGACTCAATTAAAAGTGTATGTGTCATGTTCACCAGTGATCGAGGACTGCAGAGATCGCTGGTAAACTACAATTCAGTCACGAACTACAATTCCCTTCATTCCGCTACACATACACCGGGTTTCACTTCCACTGATCACACACGCAGCTGTATCCTGTCACTATTGATTGTTTGGACTATTTATACACCCTGCACCCGTTTGTCATTGCTGAGTCGTTGTTTTTGTATGGTATGTTGTGCTTGTGTTCCTGTATCTTGCCATAGTTTGTTGTTTTGTTTATTATTGTTCTTTTGATACTTTGATGTTTGGATGTCCCATTCATTTTCTGTTATCCGCACTAGTATCTCATCATTAAATGCACTTGGATCTTACCTTTTTGTATCCGTCTCTTCTACGTACCGTGACAGAACGACTCAGCCATCATGGATCCAGCAGATGATGAGATAATCAGACTTTGTCAAGGTAATCGCTCTATTGAGCATTATGTGAAGGAGTTTTTGAGGTTGGCTCCGAGATGCAGCTACAACGATCTATGTTTGATGTTTTTTCAAGGAGGACTTTCAGACCCAGTTCGCTCTAACATGCCAACATTTGATGAGGACTGGGGTTTATATTTATACATGGAGTTTGCACTCTTGTTGTCGGGCTCTCCCTTCTCGATCTCATATGTGGAGGAGGAAAACCCCCAGGGGACCGGGTTGAGAGGTAAACGGCAGGAATTTTTGGTTTTGGGACCTGCTGCTCAATCTATGTGCGAGAGGAGGAGAGTCAAACTTAAGCTCCGCGCCTATCCTCGACAGTCAAGTTCTCGACCAGCTTTTTCTGAGTCCCACAAAAGGCCACCACTTGAGCCCCACAAAGAGCTGGCAGAGCCGTGTGACTGCTCAGTGCTGCCGGAGCAGTCGTCTGAGTCCCACAAAAGGCCGGAGCCACCACTTGAGCCCCATGAAGG